>CAUYSK010105099.1:0-10160 GCA_963575035.1 Avahi laniger
GCTGAGTGAAAGAAGCCAATCACAAAAAGACAACATGTATGATCCCATTTATATGAAATGTCCAGATTAGGCACATCTATAGAGCTAAAATGTAGATTAGTGGTTCCCTAGAGCTGGGGATGAAGACGGAAGTGGTTAGGAGGGTGACTGCTTAATGGTATGGGGTTTCTTTTTGGGGTGACAAAAATATGTTAAAATTAATTTTGTTAGTTACTATTGTGCAACTCTGTGAATATGTTAAAATCATTGAATTGTATAGTTTAAATGGGTGAATTATATGGTATGTGAATTACAGCTCATTAAAACTATTACAAAAAAATTCAGATGACTTTCAGGTATTATCAACAGTCCTTTATATTATTTCTTTATTCTGCTAAAGAGAAGAGTTCTAGTTGCACAAGAAACACAGTTCCATTTTATTAATTTATTAGCATGCTGTACTGTTTTTGGCTACCCATATTCACTAGAGACTATCATATTTCTGTTAGTTTTTAGTGCCAAACTAAAGAGAAAAAAGAACTGGTTTGGAACAGCAATATATACGGAAGTAGTTGTAGATGGAGAAATTAAGAAAACAGCAAAATCCAATAGTTCTTCTAATCCAAAATGGGATGAACAGCTAACTGTGTAAGTATCTTGTATAAAGAATGCAGATTTTCAAAAGGGAATGTGCTTCTTGGGATATGAATATTTTATATTTATTTTGTAAAATGACTTCAAAATAATGAGTGCTTTTTACAAAGTGAGAGACAATTTAAAGTATAAAGAAATTTTTGGTTTATTTCACATTGTTTTAGAGAGAAAGCCTAATCTTTGCTTTTGCTGTATAAATTATTTCCATATTTTCTCTGAATGTTTTATTATAGAAATAGATGAGACAGAAAATTAGTCATCCTTAATTTTGGCATTTTGAAATGTAATGGTATAAATTTGTGTATAGTAAAAGTATTATAACTAACACCGTCAGTTTTCTTAAGCCTTTAAAAATTTGTTCAAATAGAAAATGTTACTATGAAGTCCAAAAAAGTCTCTTGTCATGTTGCTGGTATTTGGTTTGCTAATTACAAACATTCTTATACAGTTATTAAAGCCCTAATGTATTTGAAAGTAAATATTATATTTATTTATAATTCAGATCGTTTACTGTTTTATACAGTATTCTCAAACTGAATTCCTGGTTTTTAAAAAGTTACCGAAATAAATGGTTTAATAGGAATTGTCGTTTAGCGTGATGATGTATACTCCTGTATTTTTGTTACAATTTTACCCTTACAGAAATGTGACCCCACAGACTACATTGGAATTTCGAGTTTGGAGTCATCACACTTTAAAAGCAGATGCTTTATTAGGAAGAGCAACGATAGATTTGAAACAAGCTCTTTTAATGCACAATAGAAAATGTAAGTTTTTATTCTAACCTTTGTTTCTTTGTAAGTTTATTTTAGCCACTTTAAACATGTCCTGACGTCTAAAAGTAAAAAAAAAGTGTCATATTTATAAAGGAGAACTTCAGTTATTGCCTGTGATTGCTTTCAAGTTTGTGGTGTTACATGAAGTAGGAAATATTTACCCTGGTCTTTCTCTATTCTGCAGGTTTACAAAGTGATCTCAGTCATCCATAAGTACCCAATTATCAGTGATCATCAGTTACTTATTACTTAATTATTATTAAATACTTTTAAACTTGAAAAGAATGATCATTATCTGAGCTTACTCTATTTTGTTACTTGACTAATAACAATTTTATTTGGATAAAATAAATTCTAACTCTTAAATTTTCCTTTTTTATTATATAACTCATTTATTATAGAAAATATGGAGATTATAGAAAGTCACAGAGTAATATAAAAGTTACCTTTAAGTCAACTATCCAGTTAGAACTACTCTTAAAATTTGATCTCTGTCTTTTTCTTGTTCATAGACACAAATACATATATTTTTTCTTTTCTGCATTTACTGGTTTATCTTCTGTTTTTTTTGCATGTAACATTAAACAACATGTTTCCATGATAGTAAATTTTACTAGACTGAAAATTTTTAAGGTAGTTTAAAATTTAATTTTTTGTAAACCTCCTGTCATTATATTCAAAAATTTGACAGTATATACACGTTTGTAATTCTGGGGAGAGGGTTCATAGCTTTTATCAAATTCTTAAAATGTGTGATCCATTGAGTATTAAAAACCAGAGTTCTAGTTTATGATTTTTAGGAGCCACATAATGTTTTTTTCATACCGTAATTTATTTAACGTCCTATTGACTGGCATTTAGGTGGTTTCTGATATTTCATTCAAACTGTGCCCTTGTTCAAATCTCTAAATCTTTGTGCTTATCTTCTTATTTCTTTAGAGATTTATTCTCATTAATTCCTAAAAGTAGATTTGCTGGGTTAAAAATTAAAGTGCTAATGTTTAAAATAACAAGTTGATTTTTTCTGTATTCAATTATAATTTTTAAAAAAATATTCTATTAAAGCATTATAAATTTGATATTCTGCTATCTTATGGTTTTTTTTTTGGGGGGGATGTTTCTTGCAATTCATTTTGATACAGAGAAGTAATATGTTTCGTAAGTAAGTTTACAGTACTTTGCCTGGATCATTACTGTTACTCAACCATGTTCCCATTGTTGGACATTTAGATTATTTACAATTCTGTTATGTTAGACTGTACTAAACTTTCATGTAAAGGTTATAATTATCCTCCATCCTAAGATTATGTTTATCTGCCAAAATGATCTTCTGAGAAAGTTATAATGTCAATACATTTCGAAGTGAAACCCTAAGTTATGTAAACTTTGTTATCTCTTAAGATTTAATTGAGCAGAATATGCTCAGAGGAAAAATAAAATTTTATAAACAGTGAGTAGGGGGCTTCAGAAATTGTAGTAGTTGCACATCATAGGCAGTCAGTAATTTTTTTTAGTAATTGAAAGGTATATTAGTTTGCTAGAATTGCCATAACAAATACCATAGCCTGCATGTCTTTAATAACAGAAATTTATTTTCTCATGTTTCTGGAGGCTAGAAGTTTGTGATCAAAGTATTGGCAGATTGGTTTCTTCTGAGGCCTCTCACCTTGGCTTGTAGATGGACATCTTTTCCCTGTATCTTCCCTCTGTGCATGTGTCAGTGTCCACATTTCCTCTTTTTAAAAAAAATTCTTTTAAGAGACTGTGTCTTGCTTTGTCACCCAGGCTGGAGTACAGTGGCACAATCATAGCTCACTGGAACCTGAAACTCCGGGACTCGATCCTCCTGCTTCAGCCCAAATTACTATTTATAAGAACACTACGAGGAAGCATGTCTGACCTTCCTCCCCATGGTCAGCAATTCAGCTTTAGGGTATTTCTGAGGTCTCCTTGGCCAACGGGATCCATTCAGTCAGCTGGGGGGCTTAAGATTTTATTTTAGTTCACAGTTCCCCTCTTGTGGCCAAGATCTGCCAGAGGTGGCATCCATGGCCACACTTTTATTTTTTCCCATCATTGCCAGAGTGGTATAGCTACCTGCCCTGTGTCCATACGGGTCCACTGTGGGACCCTTGTGTCCAGGGGGATTTAATAGCCAAAAAGGCTTACAGCCAGTTAAATGTTCTAGTCCAGATGGGACTGGAGGTGGATAGGCACCCATCAACATTTTAAAACCTTCTGGGTAATGTAAGAGTAAAAATCAAAATGTCAAAGACAATGTTACAAAATTAATTGATTTATAAGAGGTGAGCTACTATCTTCTTGGGTTTAGTTGCAGACTTATAGCAATTTGTTATATAAAACATAAACATTGTTAACCATTCAAGCTAAGGAATTTAGAGACTTTTGTTATGTCACAATATTTTTGGTCTCTTTAGTAATTTGTCCTAAGGTGGCTGATAAATTTTTTGTTATATCTCTATTTGCTTAAACCCTATAACTGAGAACAGTTATACTCAGGAAACTCTAAGTCTGTGGGAAGCAGGAAATTCTTTACAATCGGGATGGATATTTGGACCACGTGGCCTGAAAAGGCAGTGTCTCTCATTTAGTATTTGTTTAGACATCTGTGTGCCTATCCTTGATCTGGAGAGTCTTCCATCCCTTGAAATCTGCCCTTAAAATCTCACATGCCCACCTTTTCCATGATAGTCCCTGGGCCTACAAGGGAGGATGTTTATAGTTTTAGTAGCAGGATGTTGGTAGTGAATAACAGATTGGGCCTGCTGGGATTCAATAGTTTTAAATCCTGGAGATACCAGGTAAACTTTGCTGTTACTTAATACGTGGCTTGACTCCGGAAAACAAAGCAAAAAGAATCAGAAATGTTTTAAATAAAAGTCATTGAAAAAAAAAGAACACCAGTCATTTGGATTAGGGCCCACCTTAATGATATCATTTTAACTCAGTTACCTCTTTCAAGATCCTGTCTCTAAATACAGTATCACATTTTGAAGTACTGGGGCTTAAGACTTCAACATATGAATTTGGTGGGGGGAACAATTCAGTCCATAACAAAAGGTAGATACATTTCAAGAATTAAATCTTGCGGTAGAATCATAATGCTTTAAAGGTAGAAGCAACAACCTATGAGTATTAGTCCCAGCTACTCATTTTATTGATAAGATAACCTAATCTAAGTGACTTGCTCAGAAATATACAAGTAATTGCAGGGTTATGATTAGAACACAGATTTTCTCTTAGCTGCTTAATTTCGATTAGATGTAATACAAAATTACTGTGGTTCTTGACAGCCTTGAAGCAATTAAAAATACATTTATAAATGATGGTAAAATTCTTGGTTGCCTTTGATTCAGCCTCTTGGTTTAACACTTGGACTCTGAGTTTTAGTTAGGCATCAGTTGAATGAACTATAGTTAAATTTTGAAGGTGTTGTGGAATTTACCTTTGAAAAGAAGTAAACAAAAACTGCTAAGAACAAAATCGGTAACCCAAGAAAAACATGACAACCTAGTGATGAATAAAGATAGTTGATACTAAAAACATTCTTTGTTCCTATCCTTAAATCAAGATTAACTCACTGGTTTAGGGGGGAAAGGTTATTGATAGAGGTATTATGTTCCTAAGGTATCCTTTATCCAGAAAATGATAGTCAGCATCTTACATGAATAGAATCTATATATTTGTATAGAAGGCTCCAGTGAAGGGATGTTCTGGGGTATGTCTGTTTCTCACCTGTTTATAGAGAATAGATTTTTAAGGGATGAAGTGAAACAGGAATCTCCTGGGAGGAAAGAAAAACCAAGGTTTTAGGTCTTGTGACAAGAAAAGAAGAGACAGTGAAAGCCCATCTAGCTTTTAAGGAAGAACCCTGGATCTAGCATGCCTGAAAAGCTCCCAGTATGGTTTCTGGCAAGACACTTACAAGAAAGTTTATGGTGCGAATGGTAGACAGGATAAAGTCCTTGAAAGCAGTTGCAATATGGAGGTGGTTGGAACCAGGAGAAATATTTGTGGGGGCCATGATATTTGAGGGTGATTTTAAAGGATGAAAGGACATGGTTTGGTGATAGTGGGAAAATTATTGTAGGGATTTGAGGTGACATTTATAAAAATTATAAACCATAAACAGCATTGAATTAATGAGCAACTTGAAAGCAGAAACTGTTTTATTCATCTGTGTTATTTCAGCGCCTCCCACAGTCAACAGCCAAAGACTTAAAAAAATTGTAATAGAAAAACTTGCGTATTTGAATAACATCTTACTATGGAATCTTATTCTATATAAAATTTTACCGTATGTAAAGCATGTAACAGTATTGACCCATAAAAGCGTGCACGTGCACACACTAACATGTCCTTAACTCTTTTTACTCCCAACAGTTCCTGAATTAACTTCTGTGGAATCCTGTT
Organism: Avahi laniger; assembly: GCA_963575035.1. NCBI lineage: Eukaryota > Metazoa > Chordata > Mammalia > Primates > Indriidae > Avahi > Avahi laniger. Next base: position 5,844 of record CAUYSK010105099.1, read on the forward strand.
CCTCAAACCAGTTTGAAAGTCACTTGGCTATAAGATCAAGTTTAACTATTGATTTTAATATGTTACAGAGTCTTAGTTCAGTTTGTTTTAATTTCCTACTTAAAATTCTTAGTACCCTGCCTTCTCTGTCCAAGTAGTCTTCTTATATCTTCTGAGTATGCTTTGCTAATTCTTTACTGAAAGCAGTGTCTTTGTCACTGATCACTTCCTTGGTATTTTCAGTAATTATACATTTGTTTGTATGTAAATGTAAAAATACATTTTTATATTTAATTCTTTAACATAAATGGACTACTATGAAGAATGGTGTAAAAAGTACATCAGAATATTTGGGAGACTGAAGTGGGAGGATTACGTGAGGCCAGGAGTTCGAGGCTGTAGTGTGCTATAATCATGCCCATGAATAGTACTCCAGCCTGGGCAATATCGTGAGCACCCATCTGTAAAAGAAAATGTATCTAAATTAATGATTAGTTTTCTTCTGTTACTACCCAGTTTTTTAAATGGTGTCCATTTTTATCACATGGATGAATTTGGCCCACTAACATTTTATGTTCCACTTATATAGCAGCTCTCCTCACCCTCCCCTTCCTTTTTTTCTTTTCTTTTTTTTGCCTTGACAATGACGTAGGCTCTGTAATGTACTCATTATTTTTGTCTAAGTGCTCTTGGAATGTAGCTTTCAGCTATCCTTATCTTTCTACATAAATTTATTTGAACTTGCACTGAATTCTTTTTGAGATGGGGTAGAGGTATAATAAGTAATTCCACAAATAAATACATAAATAAACTAGTTGTAATAACTGTGTATAACTGAAGAAACTGAATATCATTCTGATTTAGGGATGAGATTTTTCCTGTAGATATTGTCTTATTGCATTTGTGTTGCTATAAAAAATACCTGAGACTGGACAATATATGAAGAACAGAAATTCATTTCTCACAGTTCTAGGGTCTGGAAGTCCAAGACCAAGGCACCAGCAGGTTCAGTGTCTGGTGAGGTCCAGATCTTCACTTCCAGGATGGCATCTTGTTGCTGCATCCTCTGTAGGGGATGAACATTGTGTCTTCACATGGTAGAAGGGACAGAAAGGGGTAACCTACTCCCTCAAGCCCTTTTATAGGGGCCCTAAACCCATCCATAAGGGCTTTGCCCTCATGACTTAATCCCCTTCTACAGGCATCACCTCTTAGTACTATCACATTGGCACTCCGGGAGGCCAAGACGGGAGGATCCCTTGAGCTCAGGAGTTCGAGATCAGCCTGAGCAAGGGTGAGACCCCATCTCTAAAAAAAAAAAATACTGTCACATTGGCAATTAGGTTCCAACATATGCATTTTGAGGGACCCATAACATTATTTTATTCTGAATTATTTTTAATGGTTACTGTATATATCTTAAATGACTCTTATTTCTTGTTCTTTCCTTAATAATGGTGTGTTAGATGTTTTTCTTTTATTGGGAAGATGTGTATATTAGAACCACTTAAATAAGGATAAAATACCAAGAATCTTGTGAAGAAGGGAGTACCAAGAACGGCAATCTGTGAATAATAACACAGACTCTACTTTAAAGTGCCACTTATCCTGACCGTAATCTTAATTTCCAGTCTTTTAAGATATATATTTGTATAATCCTAGTTCCATTAAATTATATCGACATATTCTTTTGGTGTTTTATATTTTTATATAAATTTTTTTCTGTCTTCATAATGAAAAGTTAGCTTCACTTAGCACAGCTTTCTAAGGACTGCTGTCCAATAGAACTTTCTGCAGTGATGGTTGTGTTCTGTATCTGTACTATTTAATATGGTAGCCACTAGCCACATATGGCAGTTGAACATTCGAAATGTGGAGTAACTAAAGAGCCTAATTTTAAATTTTATTTCATTTTAAATAAATTTAAATTTAAATAGCCTCATGTGGCCAGTGGTTAGCATATTGGACAGTACAGGCTTAGACTATTTCCTCGTTTGAGTTGCAAAATCAGAATTTATCTATATTGGTTTTTTTTTTTTTGAGACAGAGTCTCACTATGTTGCCATGGGTAGAGTGCCGTGGCGTCATCCTAGCTCACAGCAACCTCAAACCCTGGGCTCGAGCGATCCGCCTGCCTCAGCCTCCTGAGTAGCTGGGACCAAAATTGTGCACCACCACCAAGCTAATTTTTTGTTTTTAGTAGAGACAGGCTCTCGCTCTTGCTTAGCTTGGTCTTGAACTCCTGACTTCAAGTGATCCTCCCACCTTGGCCTCCCAGAGTGCTACGATTATAGGCATGAGCTACTGCACCTGGCCTTCAGTTGCTTTTTACTTTTATTTTCCCATTTGCTAATAGCCAATAGATTTTTCTTTTCATTTTTTATTTATGATTTTTTAACACATTGACTGCCACACTAGAAAAAAAAAATTCCTTGGCACCATGGTGTTTAATTACGAAAGTAGAATAAAAACTTCGAAAATGATCTTTTCTAGTTTAATGAAAAATTGGTTATTTTTTATCGTTTTCTGAGTGTGAGTTACACGCAACTTGAAAAATAGTTCTCGCAGCTCCCAAGGTGAAGAGAATGTGAGTCACATATGCTTCACGAGGCCCTGGGCTCAAAAGTGGGAGTTAAATACAACTCGGATAGCAGTTAATGTGTTAAAAAATAAAGATGCTTTTGTTGTTTTGATATGCTTGGTTCAAAGCTTTCCATCTTCCAATAAGTCAAATATTTTATATTTTATGTTCTCTGATAAGTAAAGTTAGAAGCCCTTAAAATTAATTGTATTTTTTACTTTCGTAGCTCTGGGTCTTTCCTTCATTCAATAAACATTGAATTTATAAAAGAAACATACAAAACATATAGTCTCTGACCACTCCCCTACTTCACCATAATAAAAAACTAACAGTTTCCTATATCAGAATAGATTTTGTAGTTGAGGTCATTTGTTCCTCTTCAAGTTTATAAGGCTAATTTCTTCCTTTGCTGAAGGCCCCAGTATTCTGTTCTGATAAATTCATGGTTTTTTACCTGTCCTTTGTGATATATTTCGGATAAAATAGAGGACTAATTTGAATAGGTATTTTTTCTATTTTTGCATTTTTTAATCTTTTCATCCTTCACAGTACAATATGAACTGTTACAGCTCTCTGTAACCTTAAGTAAAACTCACCACTGGCTGGGCATGGTGCTGCATGCCTGTAATCTCAGCACTTTGGGAGGCTGAGGTGGGGGGATTGTTTGAGGCCAGGATTGGAGCTATGGTCACACCACTGCACTCCAGCCTGGGTGACAGAGTGAAATCCTGTTTCTAAAAAAAAAAAAAAAAAACCACCCACAACTAACCCAACATAAATTATCTGTATTTTTCCCCAAAAAATTCAACTGCAGCTTACTAGGGAAATTCTTTCACTTCTTCACATTTAAAGTTCTAGTGAGATTTCTCTCCCTAACCTTCATTTGTGTTGTATAATGATCCTAGTTGGTTAGTGCCCAAAACTTTTGCTTGTGCAGCCCTCTAATATATTGTCTCAGAACTTGAGTGGATTTAAGCCATTATTTGTGCCTCAGTTAACCTGTTCTGCATTCAGATCCCTTGAATACCATTCCCAGTTATGGAAGTTATTTAGTTAACTCTGCAGAGATGTGTGGTATTTTTAGCTTTCTTTTCTCTGCCACCAGTGTTAGATACTGATATCTGAGATATTTTCACTCTCTCAGCCTCACTATTTCTTAAACTACAAAGGGAAGATTCCTCTGTTGTCACAGATAAACAAAGCTGGGCACTGGTTAAAGTGGACAGGACAAAATTTAATCAGCAATATATTTTTCCAATAGGGAAGAAGGTGCAACATGAAATGAATTCAAGTTCAATTTGTACAGAGGTGACTGGGCCTTTTAAAAGGAGAATGAGAGAGTAGAGAAGGGATGAGTGAAGTCTCAGTAGAGTCAGGAAAGTGAAAAATTACAAAAGGTTGGTCAGTATAAATGCAGTTAGGCCAACTATGATTGCTAGCTCACAAGTAATGAAGTTGGGATTCTATCTTCCTGCAGAGACTGAGAGACAGAGGCTCTATCCTTTCTGATTTTATTTTAGAGGAATAGCTTTCTGGTCCTTGAGAAAGACACTCCCACCTTGCAAGAGAGACAGGAAGGATTCACCATTGTAAGCTCTTTTTTTTTTTTTTTTTGAAACAGAGTCTCACTGTGTTGCCCTGGCTAGAGTGAGTGCCATGGCGTCAGCCTAGCTCACAGCAACCTCAGACTCCTGGGCTCAAGCAATCCTACTGCCTCAGCCTCCCAAGTAGCTGGGACTACAGGCGTGCGCCACCAT
>CAUYSK010105101.1:0-25589 GCA_963575035.1 Avahi laniger
GTGAACTAATATCTTTTGTAACAACCTGGATGCATTCTTTTAAGTGAAATATCACAAGAATGGATAAGTAAACACCACATGTACTAAGCATTAAATTGGAACTAACTGATCAACACTCATGTGCACATATGGTAGTAACATTCAATGGAAATCAAGCAGGTAGGAGAGGGAAGAAGGGGATAGGTAAATTCACACCTCGCTAGTACAATGCACACTATCTGGGTAATGGAAACACTTACAACTTTAACTCAAACTGTACAAAAGCAATTCAAGTGACCAAAATCTTTGTACCCCTGTAATATCCTGAAATTAAAAAAAAAATAGAACCAAGATGATAAAAAGGTGATCTTAGTCTGCGAAACATTGGTCTCCACCTGCATGGAGATGTCCTGGTATCCAGAGCTTCCAAGGGCGTGCAGACCTGAGCACAGTTGCGCTGACACCATGTAGGACAGCTATCAGAAAATAGAAAGAATTTAAGAAATCAAAGAATTATATCCCCCTCTAAACACATGTAAGATCCTCTGGACAGTATCATCGAAGGACCCTTGAGTTTCTACACAACACAGATTTTTTTTTCCCCCCAGTCACTTCTTATATTTGGAAGTAATTACCGTGTTAGAGAAGAGCTTCTCTGAGATTATTGGAATGGGGCTGACCAATGAACTGTGAGTCCTAGTATCCCAGACGAAACAAAAATACCTTCAGGAGAATCTTATGAATATATGGATCTTCTTTCATTCCCTGGATGTCGATGCCATCAAATCTTCACTGGTCAGCACTTACCTAAGGCAAGTGACAGGGTGGACCACAACTTCCTGGCCTGGCTGCTGTACAGTACCTACCTCCTAAAGAAGGTAGAGCCCACTCGTCTTTTCAGCCAGGTCTATGTCCTAGATAAACTCTTCTTGGAGTCCCAGCTCTTTGGTGGCTTTGCAATGTTGTGCTCCTATCTCATCATCACGGCCCAGTTCAACATGGCAAACATCTTTGATTCCCTGATGATTCTGGAAAATGTTGTCAGTGACCTGACTCAAGTCTCAAATCTTATAGGACATGGGAGAAATTGGGGAAAACTCTGGAGGGTCTCAGAAATCATGATCTCTCAGGGCCTCTCTCCCCAGACCCAGAATTCAGCTAAGAGATACGAAGGATATTTGTACTTGAATACAGCAGAAAGCAAAGGACATCCAAAAAAAATGGTAGTCTCTGAGTATAAAGGAGAGCCTTCACCCACCGAAGTAATCAGGAAGCATTTCTCTCATCTATTCAAGATCAATATAATTCAAACTGAGAATTTTGTGGGTCATGAATCTAACTTGGCAGGCTTGAAGTTAGCATTTTGTTATTGTTGTCATTTATTTTGTTTTGTATTTTTAAGAATTTTTCTGTTAATATATGCTTAGATTTAAATTAACTTTATTATGTTTTTACTATTGTTTTATAATTTTTTAAGTTATATATTGTATGTGTGTGTCTGTCTATCTGTATACTGGATTATAATATAAAATATAATTATTTCTGTGGGTCAAAAAAAAGAATATTGCTGTGTACAAATGTTCCATAATAAAAACTATTAAAATCACATATGTGTAAATATTTGTCTCAGGCTGAAGCTATTAGTGGCAGAAATGCTTCTATTTACCATAGACCTTAGACTCAAATTCTTCCAAATTTACTTGTTCTGAAAAGGATGTCACACTTCAGTTTATTCCTTACACAGTATGGCTAACAGAGATTTTGACCACACCCAAAACTCTGCTGCATTGTCTAGGCAGTGTTTTATCGTATCATAAACCATCCCCTCTGCAGAAAAGACTGAGCTGCCTCATTATGGCTCCTCTTGAAACTGCTGGGCTCGGCTATCCTGCAGTTTTCTATTTGCACTCTACAGCCTGGAAGGTTGCTAAGCAGCGAGCAGTGCTTCCCTGATCAGAGACCTCGTACATTTCAAGAGCTCCTTGGTCTGGATTTTCTGTTTCATGTTAAAGAGATTTGATACAGCCATATTGATTGAGCTTTAATTTTAAATCTGTCCAAAGTCCCTGATGCAGTGACCATTTTATTAGTATCACATCATTTGCATTAGGGTCACAACGTATGTTAGATTTTTAGCGTTATTTAAAGATCATCCAGTCTTATCCGGAGAACTGAAGTAAAATGTCTAATTTCTTAGGAAATAAATTTCTTATATTCCTTAGAATGCAAATTCCAAGTACACTTCCCACTGTCAGAAAAATCATCAGAGAGAGAGGGTCGCTGACAATGAGTTGCTGTTAGATAAAGGGCTTTCTCAGTTATAAAAGCCCATCTAAAAATGATTCTTTTCCTTTTTTTTCTTTGTCTCAGATCTATGTAAAAAATGGATGAATGTCAGGAACCCATAAAAATGCACATAACACATATACCTTTAAATTAATTTAAATTCAGAAAGCACAGAGGTTTTCCAAAGCCCATCTACAAATCCTCTAGATTAGGAATCTCCTTCTCAAATGATTCAGACATCAAGTTCACACCACTGTATTCTCAACTAATCCTTGCTTATTTCTTGTCACTGTTCATTGTTCCCAGAGCTACGTTCCAGGCACTGTTCTGAGAGTTTTACATGTATTTAGATATTCAATCCTCTTAAAAATCCTGTGGGTCATTACTATTATAATCATTTCATAGAGAAAGAAACTGAGACACAGACACACAAAGTAACTTGACTAAGGTCACAGAGCAAATAAGTGGCAATATCAAGATATCAAGATCCTAATTTACGTGTCTGGCTCCAGAGCTGGAGCATGCTTTTAACCACTAGGTAATAAGTTCATGGAACATCTGTCATATGCCAATCATTGTTGCTAACTAATTTAAGTTTTCCAGAACCTTCTGAAGAGGTTATCATTATTATTGCCACTTTTCAGATGAGGAAACGGAGGTATGAAGTCCAATGTTGATAAACCTAATAAGTCATAAAACTGAGATTTGGGTATGGATCTTCTAACACATCATGCATCGTTATTTCCTTCACAGCAGCACTGTCCAATAGAATGTTCTACACTGATGGAAATGTCCAGTCTGGAAGCTGTTACTTACTAGCTAGCACTTGCATTTTAGCTAGTGTGACTGAGAAATTTATTTTTAATTTTATTAATTTTAGTTTAAATAGTCATCTATGCTAGGGGCTCCCATATTAGACAGCAGGGCCCTAGAGCTTTACTCCTCAAAATGTGGTCCCTTGCCAGAGCCATCAGCACCACCGGAGAGCTGTCAGAAATGCAGACTTGTGACGGTTACTTTATGTGTCAACTTGACTGGACTACAGTGTGCCCAGATTAAACATTATTTCTAGGTGTGTTTGTGAGGGTGTTTGCAGATGAGATTAACATTTGAACTGGTGAACTCAATACAATAGATGCCCAGCCAATGGAGGACGGCATTATCCAATTCGTTGAGGACCTGTATAGAACAAACGGTGGAGGAAAGATAAATTCTTCAAGTCTTTTTTTTCATGTCTCACTGTATGGACTGGATCATCTCATCTCATCTTCCCCTGTCCTTGGACTAGGATCTAAACCATCAGCTTCCTGATTCTCAGGCCTTCAGACACAGATGGACTTACACACCACAGGCTTTCTTGGGTCTCCAGCTTACAGATGGCAGATCATGAGACTTCTCAGCCTCCATAATCATGTGAGCCAGCTCATCATAATAAACAAATATATGTATCATTTTATTAATATATTTATTTATACATTTACGTACCCTATTGGTTGTTTCTCTGGAGATCCCTGACCAGTATGATACATCAGGCCTCACTCCAGACCTATAGAATCAAAGTCTACATTTTAATAAGACCCTTAGGTATTTTATATGCATACTGAAGTTTAACAAGTGTGACTCTAGATCACTTTACCTCTTATATTATTTGTCAAGATGACAAGAATAAGCCATTTACCCTCAAGGGCCTTTATTCTCAAATTCTTTTCCAAAGTAAGGATTTGATATTCACCTCTCTACCTGCAATTAGAGGGATTTTATGATGCATGTGGCTGCAAAATGGTAACTCTAAAATACTAGAAGTAGTTGTCCAGGCATTAGTTATACTGATTTAGGATGTGAAAGAAGAGGAAAGAAAAATGGTGGTAGAAAATATTATTACTTTAAATTTGTCTATAAATGAGAACAAAGCAATGTGTGCCCTCACCCCTGGACATTAAAACAAAAAATGTAAAACTTACATATTTCTCTTAGAAATATCTAAATAAATTTCAAGAAACAGCATGAACTTAGACTTCAAATGATATTAGATGGCTACTTCCTCAAAAATTTTTCTTAAAAAAAAAAATCCAAAATTGAAAAATATGAGTTGGTGAAAAGGAAGACAAGAGAAAGGGGAGAGGGATGGAGAGAGGGAGGAAAGAGAACAGAAAGAGATATAAGAAAGAAAGGGAAGGAGGGAAGGAGGGAGGGAAGAAGGAAGGAAGGAAGGAAGGAAGGAAGGAAGGAAGGAAGGAAGGAAGGAAGGAAGGAAAAATCAATCTATTACAATTGTTCATAGTGATAATAATACTGAAGACATATAAACAGTAAAAGTCAAAGAACATGATTTTGTATGAGAAATTAAAGCATGCATTCCAATCATTAAAATATGTCAGCTTATTACCATGGGTCAGCACAAGGAAAAAAAAAATGTCAACTAAGCTGTTACCATAAACATCTTTATGCTAAATAAATCAAAGACAAGACAAGATAATTGCCTAGGTTAAGAAAGGGGAAAGTACTGATGCATTTTCCAAACCATAAAAGAAGTAAAGTGATGTTCCTCCTTGATTTATGTACTCTATACATTTTTTCTTGGAACCTTTTGGGTTTTTCAAATTAGGCTGCACGACAATCCAGTTGGCACTTTCTTTTCGATCCATCACTGAGATCTGCTTCCCCAGGAGCAAATCTGCTGATTTTATTTTCTTGGTATAGATCTAGTCACATATTGAAGAACTAGAAGTGATCTATCTGCTTGACTAGTACAGTAGGAACAATAGAGAACAGATGTGAGGAAGTTCTTGTACCATTCATTAAAAAGATGTACCTTTCTACTTCCACATCTACAAAGAAGTAAATAAGCCAGCCCAGTCACGGTTGACTAAAAGTTGGAACAGAAATATGACTTTATATGTGTCATGAAATCCAAATTATACCTTCCTCCCTCCTACCCATCTCCCATTAGTAGTTGTAAGTTTCTGTCTTGCCCTTTCCATGCCCAGGACCTAAACTACCTCCATTGCAGTCTCAAATGCAGGCTTCTTCTGTTCCCTCTCTTGGCAGCATTCACAGGTCAGCTGTCATGGCAACTCAGCCTTGGTATTGTAATTCTGTAGACTTGTGAAAGTTGGTTGTGTTATCGATTAAATATTTGTATCCCCTCAAAATTTGTTTCTTAAAGTCCTAATCCCTAATGTGGCTGTCTTTGGAGACAGAGCCTATAAGGAGGTAATTGTGGTTAAACAAAGTTATAAGGGTGGGGCTTGAACCTAAGATTAGTGTCCCTAAAAGAAGGAACACCAGAGAGATTGCACTCTCAAAGGAAAGACCATGTAGGGACAAAGTGGCTGTCTGCAAGCCAGGAAAAGAACCCTCACCAGAAACTGAAATTTGATCTTGAACTTTCCAGTCTCCAGAACTATGAGAACATAAATTTTTGTTGTTTAAGTCACATAGTCTGCAGTGTTTTGTTATGGCAGCCTGAGTAGACATATAAATCCCATTCTGGCATGGTCATGAAGTGGTCAACATAGACTCTCAAGGAACAGAGATCAGGGAGCAGTCTTCCTCACAAGTTCAGGATTAGTGGGAAAAATGGCCTGATTATTGATCAAATCATGGTACAGCTCTCAACCACAGCTCGGGACCCCAACAGCAGATGACCAGGAGTAGACACTGGACTTGCTGCTGACAAAGTTAACACATCCCAGTGTCCATGAGGACCAGGGCCTGGTGAGGAGCAGAGGGCTATGAGAAGGACCAGGTCATTGGAGTCAGCATGGCACACATCAAGTGGAAGAGGCTCATCACTATGCATTGGCATTTGAACCAAGTTTTATCCACACACAGGCTACCAAATATACACAAGAGAAATTAATGAGAAAAAACACTAATTGTTCAATTCAACATATTATTGATATCTACCCTGTACCAGAACACCTCATAGCTACCTCATAGCAATAACACCTATGTGCACAGAGTATTACTGGACCACAGAAGAGGAGCAACTATGGCAGTCTTAAAGGAAGAAGATGAGTAAGTAAAGAGATTATCTTGAATGAGGTGATGTCAGAGCTTAATATGCAAATATATGTAGGAGTATCTAGAAAACAAAGGAGAAAGGACAGGTAGAGATGACAATAAGAATGTAAGCTTGAAAAGGAAAAAGAGCATTGGGAGACCTCAGGCAAATTCATATCACTACAAAGTAAATCACAAAAGAGCATTACATCATTAAAGAGCATTAAGCAGAAAAGTTACATATTACATGTAGGTGGTTTCAAAGACAGTATGGAAAATAAATTGGTTTAGAAAACAATCAGAAGTCTATTGACAAAGCCAGGCAAGGAATGATGAGTGATAAGTGATAACGATGATAACAGATGAGATAGTAGTAGCTGGAATAGAGGACAGGGAACAAATTCAAGAAATATTTCAGAGGAATAATGGGCAGGATTACATAATTGATTGGATGTAGGAGACAAGAAAGAGAGGAGATAAAAACAGTGTCTCAAGCTTGGGTGACTGGCTAGGTTATTGCCTCCAGGCGCCATAGAGAAAATAGGAGGTGGCCACAGAAATGAAATCAGTTCTGGGAATATGAATCTTAAACTTTAAGCATCTCTTGGACAGCTAAGAGGAGATGTACAGGTAGCAATTGCATGTACAAGTTTAAATTTCATTAGACATATTTGGAGCTATAGATGTAAATTTAAGTGTCAAAAAAGTTTAGGAAGAAACTGAAACTATTAGAATAGGTAAGATTAGTAAAGAAAAACATACAGTGGAAAGAGTTTCCCTGACATTTTAGAGGGATTGTGGAGGAAGACGGGAGTAGTTTGGAGTGATTGACAATGTCATTGGAAACAAAGATGCCAAGTAAGTCAACACCAAAAAGACCATGTTAGTTTGGTGATTGCTTGGTCACTAATGACCTTACAAAAAGAGTTTCAAAGAAGTGGCTGGAATGGAAACCGAAAGCTGTGGAATAAAAAGTAAATGGGAGGTGAGAAAATTGGGGCAGTGAGTAGAGACTCTTTCAAAAAGTTTATATATTATAATTGTATAATTGTATAATGGTGTATTACAGATGGAGGACATTGAGGGAGACATACAAAGAGCCCAATTAAATAACTTCTGTCATCTCCAAAGGAAAAATATTTATTTACCTGTGAATGGCCCTTGTACTGGCACTGTACATCATTACAGAGCATTAAAGAGTACACTGTATAGAAGCAGTGCCTCTGTAAAGAAGCACTGTATAGAAGGGGAAATCAAAACGAAATCAAACTCAAAACAGCATGTTTTGAACAATGAAAAAAAAAGCTCTGTTCTGAGTAGTGCATGGGCTATAAAGAGATGCAAGATGCAGTTTATGATCCTTAGGTTCACCATAATATATAAGGACAAGACCGATAAAAATAAAGAATTAAATTATCATCTCTGAGAGTCAGAGATTAAACACAAATTGGGCACTAGTAAATACTCACCACTTTATTCATATACACCCTAACTATTCCCACACATCTCTCCAAGAGAAAACCTGCCCAACTACTAAATTTCCAGCCACACTCCCACTCAGTCCCTACTGGGCAGAGTCAAAACCAGAACTTCTTAATACAAGGTTCAGAAGCTAACCAGCCTCCCCAGCTGAGGCCACTTAGCACCTGCAAGACCAGCTGATTCCCATTATCGGTAATAATAAAGAACTCTAGGGAAACAGGAGAGCATCAAGGTCGTGAAGCTGCTGACCTGCTCCTACTTTACAGCCACATTTCACTAAGTCTTGTGTACCAAATCAATAGGACTCCAGACCTTCTCCCTCAGAGTGTTGCTTGAGTCTTCACTCTAGTACCCTTCCAGGAGCCTGTCTAATCTGAGTCTAGGCCTCTAGCTTCTTTGTCTACCATGGGATCATATGCTGCAGCCCCAGGGTTAGACTCCTTCCATGATGTCTGATTTACAGAGTGTTGGTCAGATCTGGGCCCATTGCCATTCCCAGTTCCTGATATCCCACTCTCTTCTACTATCAGCTGCTAATGCTGTAGCACAGCCTGCCTTGCCTGGACACCTGTCTCTAGGCCCTGAGATACAACCTGTCCAGGATTGACCCTCCACACACCGCCACCCTGAGTCCTCACTGAGTGATTTCATTGATCACTACAACCTCTCCCACAATCAAGGCTTGTGATTTGCAATGGCTATTACTCACCAATTCAATGGATAATTAATAAACCACAAAATACACGTTCCTGTATCCTGTTGGTATTTCACTTTAGAGCTGACTAACTTGTTGGTGGAGAAAAGGATTTAAAGAAAATCAAATAATCATAAAAATCCAATTAATTTATCAACAGAGCAGGGCATTTTCTAATAGGTATTATAGACAATGACACCACCATCATAATGTATATGTATATAATCTTTATAACACATTCCCTTTGAGCCTCACAATAATCCTTTGAGATAGTATGGCAGGCATTTCCACAATACACATTTTTTAAAATTTCTTTTTAATTTCAAAATATTAATTAAGGGAGTACAAGTGTTTTTGTTATACGGATATCTTATATAATGCTTAAGTCAGGGCTGTTGGTGTACTGATCACCACAGTAGTGTTCATTGAATCCCAAAGATAAGTTTTTATCCCAAACCCACCTTCCTGCCCTTCCCCCTGATTTATTTCTCATGTCCTTTATATCACTTTGTGTCCATGTGTACTCATCTAATAACTCCCACTTATTAGTGAGAACATATGGTGTTTGGTTTTCTATTCCTGAGATACTTCACTTAGGATAATGGGCTACAGTTACATCCACATTACTGCAAATTACATCATTTCTTTTGTTTTTATAGCTGAGTATACTCCACAGTGTATGTGTCTATATATATGTATATAGATGTTAGTGTGTTCTTTTTTTTTTCACTTTTTATTAATGGCCATTCTGATAGGAGTAAGGTGGTATCTCATTGTAGTTTTAACTTGCATTGCCCTGATGATTAGTGATTTCAAGCATTTTTTCATGTTTGTTAGCCATTTGTCTATCTTCTTTTGAAAAACTTTCATTCGTGTTTTTGCCTACTTTTTAATGGGGTTGTTTGTTTTTTTCTTGCTGATTTGTTCGAGTTCTTTGTAGATTCTAATATCAGTCCTCAACTTTTCTGCACATGTAACTGTGCCTAAAGTGGCCTTCAGAAGAAGAATCTGTAAATTATATAGAAGAGCGAAGGTATAAGATAGTTCTAGATTTGACCTATTATTGATCACAATACTGTAGAAGGAGGATTCATGCTTTCTGGTCTTAGGCAAGTACTTAAGGACCCTTTTGCTTTGTTTCTTTAGCTACTATTAGTTATAGCAACATCACCTGCCCTAGTTAATTATTGCCATAAGGTTTTATGTAAAGTTAAAAGAAGCTATTACTTAACTACTTTATGCCTCAGTTTCCTCATCTAAAAAACAGCAGTAACAGATGCTGGTGTGGATGCAGAGAGAAAGGAACACTTAAACACTGTTGGTGGGACTTCAAACTAGTACAACCTCTATGGAAAATAGTATGGAGATTCCTCAAAGAACTAAAAGTAGACCTACCATTTGATCCAGCAATCCCACTACTGGATATTTACCCAAAGGAAAAAAAAGTCGTTTTATCAAAAAGACACTGCATTCGAACATTTATTGCAACACTATTCACAACCACAGAGATGTGGAATCAACCCACGTGCCCATCAATTCATGAGTGGATTAATAAAATGTGGTATATGTAGAGTTCTACTCAGCCAAAAAAATAAATTAATACCTTGTTTAACAATCTGGATAGAACTGGAGACCATTCTCCTTAGTAAGTAGCACCAAGAATGGAAAAACAAACACCACATGTACTCACTATTAAATTGGAACTAATTGAACAACACTCATGTGTACAGATGGAAGTAAAACTTAACAGAAATCAAGTAGGTGGGAGTGGAGAGAAGGGGGTGGGTGAAATCAAACCTAATGGGTACAATGCACACTATCTGAGTGATGGGCACACTTATAACTTTGTCTCATGTTGAGGATTCGTATCGAGACATGAGAACCCTAGGAGTGGGACAGGACTTTGCCAAAGAGCAACCTGTGGACATGTCAGTTCACTGAGCAAAAGCTGCTCAACCTTGAAGGGGACATTCCACCGATCAGGGATGTCTTCAAATGAACCCCACCTTGAAACCTGAGGGCCACAGCCTGGATGTCTGCAAACAGACCCAGGCTTGTAATCCAAAGACAAAGAGAATGATCAAAGGATGTCAGCCCAGCAGATAAGAGCAATTTGCTATTCTAAGCCTGAGGCAATGTTCCTATCTCTCTCCTGAGTTCATGTCTCAGTAATTGAGGAACTAGATAGAGTAAAAAGAAATATGTGGTCTCTATTCCCAGTTGGATTATATGCTTTACTGCTGACTCACAATTTTATCTTTAACTTGTGTATATTTAGCTAGTTTATTGTTACTTTGGGAGACCTTGAAACTTAAACTCGTGACATGTACATGTAAATTGGTGACTGATAATAATTGTTTGCTGAAAGAATAAATATTGATGCAGGACTCCACTGGCAGCATCCTGGCTCACAGGAATGCTGGGGGACCCCTGATTTCCCCATCACTTTAATCTATAGTTTGTCTCTGTCTCCTTTATTTCCAATCTCTTGCTACATTCCTGTCTGGGACCCCATTTGTTGGGAGAGTCGTAAACTCCTGGCAGTGCAAAAGCAATCCAAAACATTTGTGCCCCTGTAATATTCTCCCATCCAGTTACTAACCAGGCCTGACTCTGCTTATCTTTTGAGATCAGATGATATTGGGGTCTTTCAGCATGGTATGGCCATAGATAATATTCTCAAATAAATAAATAAAATAAATATAAAAAAACAGTAGTAACAATAATAACACCTAACTCATAGACTTGTGGTAAAAATTACTTGAGTATATAAAATACTAAAAACTGATTATAGCAACTGCTGAATATGGTAATTATTAGTATAATTATTTCTATTATTATTTCAAAATGCACCATGACTTGGTCATCATTTTTTTAACTTAAAAGTAAGAAGACTAATAACTGTTTCTTGGCATCTCTTTATTAAACATTAATTTGAAGCAAAGAGGGAACTGCTTTTTAGAGTAATTAAAAATTGAGGGAAACAAAATCTGCAGCAGAGATTAACAATTAAATCTCCAGAGCCTAGTCTGAGATATGGCAAAGAAAAAAGGGTTTTAAGATAATGTTTCTTGGAGGAATGAATGCAAGAATGAACTTGAGACTAAAATTTAAAACATATTCAGCTACTGGATATTTTTCAGAGACCCTTGCCTCTGTCACCCTTGGGCTCAGTGTCCAGGTGATGACTGGAGGGTTAATGGTCATCACAGAACTGTTATACACATTGTGTGGCAGCCTGGACCACTGAGCAAAGAGGAGGATGTCAGCCAGGGCAGCTGGTTCAGAAGTTCAAAGACCTGGAGTCAGCTCTGGGCTGATTCGTCCAGAGAAGCAGACCCACAGAGAGAGTTTTGCTCATCGTTTCTTAATACTCTTAAGTCATTTTGGATCATGAATATATTTCTATCTAGCTTGATGAGTTCATAATATCATATGTTTAGAATACTCAAAGAATAGTTTAGCTTGGCAGTAATTCCCATCTGAGTGATTTGAGTTAGATTTATATGTCTTCTCCTGGTGTAACCAACAGAGTGCAGGTTTCTCTATTCAGAGGTACTAGCATCATCTTTGGGTACAACCAGTGTACAAAAAGCAGAACAACCCCAAGCAAGAAAATGTCCCACCAACATCCTTCTCATGGTCAAAAACATTCAAAAGTATTATTTTCAGCTAAGAAGCCATGTGGAAAAGGTAGAAAATTCCAGTCACTGAATGCCCTTTTCCTCCAAGAAACTTTGTCTAAACTCTCCTACTTTCTGAACCGTTGTTATCAGCAGTTCTTGCTTCTTCAATTCTTTATTTTTATTATCTATAATTTCTGAAAACTGATGTTTGCCTGCACTGAGACAAGTTTCCCTCCTATTACATATCTGAGTTTAATTCTTGAATTATAAAGTGATTCTGAAAGTAGGTCACTTCTCTCATGCACTGCGGAAGCTAGAAGGAGCTGAAGAAAAAGTGAGCAGCAGCTGAGTCACTCAAAGCCAGGCTCCTCGATGCAGGAAGCTGCCCCCAATGAGTCCACACAGTAGTCCTGGACCAGGGTGTCAGGGGCATGCCCTCTTTCAAATCCAGCCTGAAAAGGCAGCAAGCTGACAAAACACATTTATCTAATCAAAAAAAAAAAAAAAAAAAAAACACTAAGCACCTCCTAGGATTAGTCACTAAAGTACTAGAACAGGATTTCTGACCTGAACCTACCTAAAGTCAGGTTAGAGAGACAGGAAAATGCACAGTTAATCCAGTGGGATGAGCACAGGACTATGCATATGAACAGAGGGTGGCCACTATTTTAGCTTAGGATACATAGCTCAGTCAGGGTTTTCTATAAAACAACTGACCTATCCAGGATAAACAGGAGTCGGTCAGGCTGAAGGGGCAGGGGGAGAGGAAGGGTGGGACCCAGGGAAGGAGACGAGTATATTATAGGAGAGGCAAGCACTGGCCCCTGTCATTCATGCTGCAGGAGGATTTTCTATGGCTGGGGAGGGCAATCGAGGTGGAGACGTTGCAGCAGATATGAGATAAGCCATTAAAGCAAAAATAAGGTCAAGAAAGTGCTCATGTGCTTTCTGATAAATTTAAACTTTATCCTGAAGATTATTGGAAGTGAAATGACACGAAGAGACTGGCTTTTCAGAAAGACAACTGTGCAGGGTGGATTAGAAAGAATGAGATAGAAATGGGGAAACTAGTGACAGGAGAGCCATTATGGAAGCCCCATCTAGGGAACAGGTGGCAAGAATGAAGAAGCTAGAATAAATTCAGGAGCCCTTCATTGAGGAGATGGTAAAAGGCAGCATTCGAGATCATACACTCTGAAGTTAGACTGCCCAAATTTAGCAGCCATGTGTTTGGGGAGAACATAATCACTACTTTTTATAATTTTTACTGCTGTACTATTGAAATTATTATTATTCAAAATATAAAGGAAGGAAAATCTACCCATAATCCCACTACTCAGAATAATTCACAGTACTTTTTATGAAATCAAGATCATATTCTACACATTTGTTCTGCAGCCTTTTTAATAAAAGCTAACTATAATTTTTTGTTTCAAGAAATTTTAAAGGTATGACTAATTTAATGAAAAGTTAAATAAATACCATGTACAATAGATAATTACTTTGTTAAAAGATTGATGTTCTTTTTTTATAGAATAAAACAATACATTCAAAGCTCCATTTATTCCATCATCCTAAATACCACTTCTCCCTCAGCAAACTCCATGATAAATTTTATGTGTATATTTCCATGTTTCATGCATCTAGAAATGATTTTCACCATGAATAATATAGAGTTTACTTTGTATTAGTATCGTTAGTTGCACAAAAGGCATCACAAAGTGTGAACTCTGAGAAGGCAGCAGAGCATAATGGCTAAAGCTTGGACTCAAGAGTCATACTGCCTGGATTTTATCCTAGATCTCTATTACTTACTAGCTCTGTAACCCTGGGCAGATTCATCTTCTCATTGCCTATGACCCTTATCTGTAAAGTTCGCTATTGATTTATTGTGATGATTAAGTGAGTTAATATATGTAAAGAGATTAGAACAGTGTTCAACACATAGTGGGTCTTCAAAGGATGCTAATTTTATTATCACATTTTTAATCATTTTATAGATGTTTTTATTTTCCATTATGTTATTATATTTTATATTTTTCCACTCATTACTGTATTGATGGATATTTAGGTTGTTTACAGTTTTTTGCTACTACAAATAAAGCTGCAGTGAACATCCTTATATGTATCTCTTTATGCACAGTGTCTGAGACTGTCTAGGGCATATTTCAGCAATATAATATCTGAGTCATTGAGTATAAATTCACCAGTCTGTGAATTCCTCCTAAATTCCTTTCCAATTTGGTTTTGCCAACTCATCCTCCTATCCTTCCACTTCCTCCTATCTTTATTAACATTTATTATTGTTCAACTATTTCATTTTTGACAATATGATCATGAAAAATGATATCTCATTTTTGTTTTAATTTATATTTTACCTATAATCAGTGTGGTAGAGCATCTCATAATTGACAATTCAAATTTCCTCTCCCGTGATATGCTTGTTCATTTTTCTCTCGATTGTCTTTTTCTTCTTAAGTTGTAAGATTTCTTTATATATTCTGGATCCCATGTCTTTAACTTACATAAATTGCAAATATATTCTCCTGGTCCATTATAGGTTTTTTAAATTTATTTATCTTTTAATATTTGTTTTGTTGTAGAGAAGATTTTAATATTGATGCCAATCGATCATTTCTTTCCCTTTATGGTTTAAAAATTCCTTCCCTAACACCATGTCATATTCCTCTTCATTTTAATCTGAGAGTATTAAAGCTTTATTTTGTATTTGGGATTTTAATCCATCTGGAATTTGAGAGTATAACAAAAGATAAGGAATATAACGTCTCTACACTATTTGCAAAGTCATCTTTGTCATGTATCAAGCTTTCATTTAAGTCTGATTCTGGGTTTCTCATTCTGTTCCATTGATCAAATTCTTTATCCCAGCTTCCTGTTTTAGTTACAACTTCATCATGTAGGTGAAGAAGTATGTATCAGTCTAGAAACTACATTTTTAATCAGTCTCTTAACTTGCAAATAAACAATGAGCAGAACTCCCAAAGAAGGCATGAAGAAGGAGGAATGTAATCCAGGCAGTATTAAAAAGGAGGGATAGGAATAAAAAGTCACAAAATATTTAAGAGTTAAACTCAATAGCTGTGTACATTGAAGAACTAGAGGAGTGAAAAATGAAAGGAATTAGAGGTGTCTAGTCAACAAGTTGTAGTGTGGATGACTATGTGGTGGTAACATTATAAAGAGAGATCAACATTAGTGGAAAAATGGTCAACTTTAGAGAGGAGAATGCTAAGGTTGGTTATCATTATTGCATTACAGGCATCCAAAAGACATGCCAGTTGTATTGACCAACAGGAAACTTGCTACACAAGTCTTAAAGCTCTTTAGAACCTTTGGGCCCAAGGGATCAATTTGCAAGTTATCACTAGGTAAAGAGCAGTTAAATCTCAAGCACTAGAAGTGATCACCCAGGAAGAATGTGTAGGTAGTCAGAAGAGCCTTCCCAATTTATAAGGAGAAAAGTGGAGAAAGTAAAACTTACAGAAGAGGAAGGAAGATATAAGGATGGTAAAGAAGTGATAATGTCAACTGAAGTAGAAAGTCCAGAAAAATGTCTCTTGAATTTCACAATTTAGAAGCTGTTGGTTACTTACTGAGTAAAGTTTTAGGCTAATAGAAGCTAAATTATGATGAATTGCCAAGTAAAAGAGAGGGGTCTGGGACAATAAGTATAGAGAATCCAACTTAGAAAAAACATATTTAAATGCCACTTAATAATTATAAAAGGGCAAAGGATTATAGAGGAATGACATAGAATATAAAAGATAAAATGAACAGTCTAATGTCAAGTTTCAATCAACCTCACTCCCTCGCACAGAGCCTTTCTCAAATTCTGTAAACTTGCTCCCATAGATGACCTCAAATTCCCACAAACTCTTCCTCTTCTGACCGCTCAACCCAGTGATTGCCAGGGACTGCTCTGTGACTCAGCCCCCTCCAACCCGCACAACCAAGGAGCCAACCAACAGCCTTGGTTCTGCTTCCAGCTCTGTGACCCCTTCTATTGTTTATCAGGATGTCCTTAAGTAGTTCTAAATCAAAAGCCTTTTGTTTCCACTAGTGAGTCTGGTAGATTGTTCTAATCTCATGCTTATTCTAGCAACTGGACTCCTTCCACATTCCTTTTCCCAGAGCCAGACCCAGCTTTGTTTCCCTGCAACCCACACCTGCCAGTCTCATGCTAGCAACTTCCCCACCATCGGGGTTTATGTTCACCAGGCTGCCCAGCACTTGCCTCTAATCCCCTGAATGGCTCTTATGGGAAGGAGAACTTAAAAATTTGCCTTCTGACCTCTCTAATCTGAAAAGCTGCTTGGACCTCCATTCTCTGCCTGCTTCTCATCAGCCTAGATCTCCACTTTCTGTTTCTATACTCCTCCATTTCTACCTTCTGGCCTTTCAGGGGTCCTCTGGCTTGCCCTGATAAGTCTTTGAAGACACTGAGGTACTGTCTACTCTGGCTCAAGCCCATGACATCCACTGAGTTCCTATTACTAAGATAACCTCTTAATTCGCTCAGTTTCTTGTTTTGTTTTGTTTGATTACCAAGTATCAAAGACTATGTTTACCTATTGGTGTGACCAATTATTTTAAAGGGCTATTAACAAATCAAGATGTATACTGATTCACACTATATGTTTGCATCATGCTACGCATTATGTGAGTTACAGACCTAAGACATTAACAGAGAAAAGACATGAAAACATTATATGTTAAAAAAATCTATAAAAGAAACAAGATTCCATAAGAGCAGTTAGATAAAGGTTCGCCTGGGTAGCATATCTCCCAATGAGTGGTACAGTCAATAACAGTTCTTGGCTGAAAACAGCTGTGAACTGTATAAGAGAATATATCATTTTCTTGAGCTTCTTAATGACATTGCCAGGGGAAAATCAGGAATTACCACTCAGGGAATTTTACGAAGTTCAACTTTGTAAAGTGTACAAAGTTCAACTGAATTTCAAAACTGCACTTGAATCCCAGTTTTCTGTTTCTAGAGCCTGGGTATGATTGCAGAATTCTGACAGCAGGATTAAGTCCATACCGCTAACTTGACATTAAGTCCCTGTGTATCTGTCATCTCCCCCAAATTCTACAGCCATCCCATTGACTTGCTCTGCTTTTACACAACTTCAATCCTTGCAAACATCATCACTCTTTGTTTCTGCAATGTCCTTCCCTCTTTCCTCTCCCAAATAAATGCAATAAATATAAACCTTCTCTGACTCTTTCATCAAAACTATGTATACTCTTTTCTGAACTCAGGCAGTATTTCTTTTTCTGATACTTGTATTAAACCACGAAATTTTCTTATCATCTTTCTTGTTTGGGGGTTTATTATTTGGTTTTTGGTGGGGATTTTTTTAATGTAAAATTCTCACATAACACTTTTTTCACCTTAAAAGAGCTTAGTACAGGACTCGACAAAGAGAAGAACTCAAAGCAACATTTGCTGAATGAATTATTGTATAAATGCAAGTTATAAATGAAACTTTGTTCAGCTATGGAATATTTTCTGGAGAAGTCTTACATATCAAAAGCAATCCATGTATTCTGTGAGATTTGGGCTCAGTATCCATGGTGAATGAAGAATTAGTGGTTAAGAAGGAATCCTTTATGAGCATTTGTGACTGAAACTCCAGGGAAAAGAGAGGTGAATCGCCAGCAATATAGCTACACTTGGCAATCCTCCATGCTCTTTTCTCTTTCCAGCTGTCTTGAATGGAGCAACCCACAGGCTGACATTGGGAGCCACTGCATTGGATGGTGGAGACACAAGATGGAAGGATCCTAGGTTCCTGAATCATTGCTTGGAGGAGAGCACCCAGCCAGCAACATCTCTATTATGCTGTTCTGAGAACAAGAAATTTTACTATGCTCACTTACTAAAATTTGGAGGTTATCTATGATTGCAGCTATTATTACCTTGACACAATAATAATAGTACAACATGTCTACATTCAAAACACATGCACAAAACATATACATTTTGCAGAATACATACAAACAAAAAATGATGCATATTAGATAGAACGGTTGCCTAGGAAAAGAGATTAGAGGATAACAATAAACATGGAGTTGAAATGACTAGCAATGATAAGGTCCCCTCTGAGGTACAAATTGAGAAGTATAACTCTGAAAATCCAAAGGAAGGGGAAAAATGTGAGCAGTGCAAGAAAACTAAAGAATACGAAACTTGTATGACTGAGCCCAGTGGAGGTAAAGGAGCCAGCCCTGAAGTTTGACCACAGATGGGGTAATATGGAGCCATTGCTGAAATGCCCTCTCCTCCAAGGATAGAATGGTAACTGTGGTGTCCTCTGGGACTGAGTTGGACTGAGTGGTAAAGGTCCAGAAGACCCAAATCACCGCTAGGAATACTGGTGAAAAAGGTGGTGATTCTGATATCAGGAAGCTGAGTCTTAATCTTAGGCTTCATCGCTTTCTGGTGTATTGTTGGAATATTCACTGTATGAGCAATACTTGAGTGGCTGAAGCTATAAAATGAGTGTAATTGCCACCTTATTTATTTTAGTGGAGTGCATGAGACAGCATGAGTCGAAAGCATTTCTATTCAAGTAATGGCATCTCAAAATATGGTGACAGTGGCGGTGATACGTGCGTGTCTGTGTATAGAAAATGAGAGAAGCCTACAAATTCAGGATGCTTAACGGCTGCCAGAATCAGGCCACGACCTGGTTTGATTATCTTACTTGTGCAGCGTCTGTCTCACAGGGACAGATCTAGTGCCCCTCTGCAGAGCTGAACATAGTGAGGAAGCCGTGGGTAAGTGTGGTCTATGTAATTCATGATATTTCTGCTGTAGATTACCTAAGGGAGATGCTTCTTAGGTGACCACAGAGATAAGAAATATCTTATGAGAATGTTCAGTGAAGGAAAGCAAGCCCAGAATTGAAAATTTCAAAACAAAGAGGACTGATCTGTAGAATGTTCCATATGTATAGAATCTCCCTCTGGGACAGTTACTGAGACTAGTTAATACCTCTGATACATGGCTTCTAAATATTGGATCTTTGAATCACTGAAGTCCCTGAAATAGTATGCAAAATCGTATGCATATGCAGTTATGTGCATTTTTCTGGGAATAAAGAGGCTTTCCTTAGATTTTCAAAACAATTACTGTCTTCAAAAAGACCTAAAATAATAGGGTTTAATTCCAGTTTAGCAATTTATACATGTATTTGGTATACCAAGCACATATCCAAAGACTTCCCAAAATGGAAAACACACGTCTTCTTGAATCAAGGGCAATATTAGGCAGGAAAAGATGTCAAGACCAGACTGGAGGAGTAATTAAATTAACCTCTGAGTGGCATTTATCATCCTGGATTTGTCTGCAAGACTACTTTTCTATTTAATGAATGTTTAAGAAATCTTCCCTGAGCCTTCTTGAACTTTGTCCTATTTGAAGGAATCACTATTTAAATCTAGAAATTATTTCATTTAATGCTTAGTCCATCCCGTTGTCCCTCATAAACCTGTTGCCAAAGTCTACATCAATGAGCTCAGCTAAGCAGCTCCTCTGGGAACGATGGTTATACTCCCTGTAGAATTTTAGGCATGGCACCCTTTTTTGCTTTAACCCATTTGATCAATCAGGAAGAGGTTGAGGCTGGGATTTGGGCAATGGTCAAGAGTAAGGTCAGGTATGAGGTTGGGTCATAGGCAGTATTAAAATTTAAGAGAAGTAACCAGCCTCAGAGATGTTAATTGTTCAGGAATAGGGTAAATTTCAATGTCAGACAAAGCTCAGATGTATGTCACTGGGAGTGTGTGAGTCTGTTACAATGTACTACTCAGCAAAATATAAGGAAATGTCTTAGTTAATTTAGATCAAGAAAACAGGTGGGACTGTGCAAGTGTCCTGGGTATCAAATCATCATTCCAATTAAATTGCCAGATGCCCCACATGAAGTAGAAGTGGTAGGCAACACAAAAATACAAATGTTAAGTGACATAAAACAATTGACCTTATTTTGAGAAGCATTATATAGCAGGAGAGCAGGATAAATGTTGAGGAGACTGGGGAGACAGGAATGGGGTGGATCACAGAGTCTGTGATATTCTGAGGATCTTTATCTTGAAGATGAAGGTAGTGATGCTTATTGAAAGTGGTTCCCCATCTTCCAACTCTAAGAGTCTACAGCCCCTTGGAAATCAAAGTGAATGATAGAGGTGGTTGACCTCTGATCCCACAGGTACCTGAAGAGACTTGGCAGCATCACAGAGATCCTGTGGCACCCAGCTGTCCTCTCACCCCACAAACTGCCTTCAGGAGCTTCATCCTGACTGACAAGAGATAGGTTCCCTGTTCGATCTGCCATAAGGAGCTCCTGCAACACTGCACCTTGAGAGGTAGTTTCATTCCTAGGTTTCATTTCTAGGTTTCATTCCTTTCTTGTCTTCAGTACTGTGGGAATCTTCCTCGGCAGCTTTCTGTTCATAGGCTGAAAAACTCTGATTCCCATATTCCTTCCTTACAGAAATTCAAAGGGGAAGACAGTTACACAAATCCTTAAAAGTGAAGGTTCCTGCTCTCTGCTTCCTTCAAAGGTTTCATTTAATGGAATCAATTCTAATTGTGCAAACTTTCTCAAGGAATTTGAATCTGTTTGAATTAGGCAGTTATGTTCAATGGAGCTTGAAGAATCAGGCCTGCAACAGGAATATGAGTGTAGTTGGGGATTGTCCCATTACCAAAAAACAGTCTTCTCAGAGGGTAGAGCAGCAAAGTCTTACGGAGCAATTGCAGTTTTGTTGAGCAAAGGAGACAGAAGGAGAAAAAAATACCTAGTGTGGGGTATGAAGGAATATGGAGGGTAAGTAGGTATTTGCAGACCATGTTTCAGCTCCATTTATTCAACAAATATTTATAGACCATATACTATGTGCCAGGAACTGTTCTAGAGCTAACATCTACATTAGTAAAAAAAAATAGACAAAAATCCCTTCTCTGCAGGCTACCTTAGCAGCAATGGCAGTTATTTGGAGGGGCTGCCTAAAGAGACAAATGGCTTTTCAAGTGCAAAGGTGCTCAAAGCTGACACATCTACAGTGGAAGAAACTACCTGAAAATTTTCTATGGATGATGTTCTGCTGTGAGCCAATGACTGAGTATCTTCTATTTGCCCCTCCAGAACTACTCTCCACTCTCCTCTGCCCTACCATCTGCCCTGAGAGTTTAACCTGTGTAGACTCCATCAATAGATATATACCTGTGCCCACTGGCTTCTGGTTGGGTGCTGCTGAGGACAAACAGATTGGAGAGAAGGAAGAGGGTGGGATCAGGGTTTTTATTTCTCTGGCTCCTTCCTTCTAAAATTGTCTCATGCTAATGGTGTCCCTTAACAAAAGGGTCATACCCTTCCTCTGGAGGAAGTCTCCTCCACATGACTGTCTTCTTCCAGTAACCACACCTCCACTCACCCCTTCAGTCCTAAGTGTAGAAGCAGAACCTCTGCTCCTAGTCAACTACCCTATGTGGATCTCCTACTAAATCTTGTCTATTTTATAAATAGTCCCTTTGTGTAGTAGGCTGAATAATAGCCACCCAAAGACATCCTTGGAACCTATAAATTTTATATTATAAGGAAAAAATATCTGCAGATGTGATTAAGTTAAGGATCTTGAAATGCAAATATTATCCTGAATAACCAAGGTAGGTCCTAAATGCAACTGCTAGTGTCCTTATAACAGAAGAAAAGACACAGACAGAAGAGGAGGAAGTAATATGACCACAGAGGCACAGATTGAAGTGATGCAGCCACAAGTCAAGGAATGCAGAAGACACCAGAACCTGGAAGGGTCAAGGGACGGACTCTCTCCTAGAGCCTCCAGAGGGAACATGGCCCTGTCAACACCTTGACTTCAGTGATGCTGATTTCAAAATTCTGGCCTCCACAACTGAGAATAATTTTTTCTTACTTTGAACCACCAAGTCTGTTGTAATTTATAACATCAGTCACAGATATCAAATATACATTATTAATAAAGTCTCCTCAAGTTACCCTGATTATCAGATGAGATATTACCCTATTACTATTTTGTGCAAGGTTTTATGGTAAATGTTTGTAGAAGAATCAAGTCCCTGAAATTACATATGAAATTATGTGTATACCTAGGTAAATCTTTTGCTAAGAAGCAGCTCCCTAATTTTCATCAGATTCTCAGTTTTTGTTCCCATGGGTTAGAAATGAAATGATTAAGCTGAATTTTAGCAGTTACTGGCCCCTGCTATACCACTGGAAAAGTACTGGAGCTCTTGCTTCCACTGGGTATGCCGAACAAGACACGGCCCACAGGGCCAGGCTGAAAGAACAAGTCAGCTTTTTAACGACATTTATCACCTTGGATTTTATGCAACGCTACTCTTTCGTTTCAAAACAGGATTTTTTTATCACTCTGACTTTCTTAGGATTTTGTCCTATATCAAGTAAACAATCTCTTATATTCTAGAAAATCTTTTGTTTAAAGCTAAATCCATGATTTCCCTGAAAAACTTGAGCCTAGCTTAGCTTAGCTAATCAACCCAGAAGGAGAAGCCGAGTGGCCACACATCCACTAGTAAAACACTGGGTCATGTGCATCTTTTCTTGAAGCATTTGCACATCCATCTATTAATAGTTATTCTTGTAGTAGTTGGAAAAATAAAAGCAAAGATGAATAAGATATAGTGTTTGTTATAAAATTATCAGCTACTCAATTTAATAAATGGAATTATCATAATGGTGGCCCAAAGCAGGCAGCAATATACTTTGTTATGGGATCAAGGAGTGGGGGAATTGCCAAAGGGAGGTGCCAAGGCAGCATCTCAAATACAGCATAGGAGTTTGCCAGGCTGCGGGGCACACCAGGCCACAGACAGGAGCAATGCCCCAAACTGTAAACTGTCATCTTTGACCTCATTTTGATCAAGTCATAGAAATCTGTGTTTTTTAAATTGTAGGATATGAAATCACTGTTGTGGGAAATACATGGATACGGCTCAATATGTTTATCCATTTATATATCAATGGACATTAGAGTTGTTTCCACTTTTTGTCTGTTACAAATAAAACTGTTATGAATAGTCATGTACAAATGTTTGAATGGCACATGCATTTCTCTTGGGTAAATACGTAAAGGTGAAATGGCTGAGTGTATGCTTAACTTTTTAAGAAATTGCCAATCTATTTTCCAAAAGTGGTTGTATCATTTTATATTCCTACCAACAGTGTATGAGTTCCAGTTGTTCCACACTCTTTTCAGCATGGTATTGTCAGTATTTTTAATTGCAGACATTTTAATAGCTGTATAGTGATATCTCTTTATAGTTTTAATTTGCATTTCCCTGATGAGTAAAGATGTTAAGCATTTTTAAACATTTACTGTTTGTGTGTATGTGTGTATGTGTGTGTGCGTGCATTTGGTAAAGTGACCGTTCAAATCTTTTTCTCATTTGTTGATTGGGATATTTGTACTCTTATTAAAATCAATTGTTAAGTGTTCTTTGCATATTCTTGATACATGTCATTGTTGGATATGTTTTGCAAATATTTTTTCCAGTTTTGTGGCTTGCTTTTTAATTTTCTTAATAATGTCTTTTGAAGAGAAAAAGGTTTGATGTTGATGGTATCACGTGTGTGTGTGTGTGTGTGTGTGTGTTCTGTATAGGTGACTGGGGATGAAGTAGCACTGATAATCTCTTCTTCTGACTCAAGAGAGAAGGTAATTATGTGTGATTATATATAGGCATAGGCTAAAAAATCAAGTCTTATAGCCCAAATTGTCTCCATATAATAGGATATGCAAGTATGCTGCTATATGAGATGGGAGCTTGATGTGGGATAAAATTACAGATATCTTAAATAGAAGAAGAACTAACATTTAGTGAGAATTTACTATTAATATATACCAGTGACTGTTTAAATACTCTTCTTGGCTTAACACATTTAATCCTCACACTATCCAACCCTTCAAATCTTTAAGATAACCCCAACCACTCAGTTACTAACAATCTAGTGAAGGAGGCTGAGCTATGGATCCCCTCCCCAAAATTAACTCTGCAGAACTACTACAGGAGAGGCAGCAAGGATGTGAGGAATTAACTTAAACCTGCCACAAACACCGACACAGGTTGTCATAAACTGGCATAATGAAAGATGGCAGTGAGGATGGGAAAAGATGGTGCTGAGACAGTTAGGACAACCAGACATGAAAGGCAGCCAGGTATGGAAGTGGTAAAATGAATTGTGGGAGATTTTTGCTTCTGATCCTCCTTCTACCCAACATAATTTTGTATCTGTACCATTGCCAGGAAATCTACAGCTTCAACCTAGGACTGCTGGTGTCAGAGGACAACAGCAGAGCAATGTAAAAGGGTCAAAAAGGAGAACATTAATTGTATTAGTAGATGGTTGAAGCTGTTAGTTAGTTATCAGAAGCTATCTAGATGTCCAATATTAGGAAAATGGATAACTAAAATGTGATATATGTGCATGATGGACTACCACACAGCAGTTAATAAAACAGACCAGACGTACACACATCATTTGTGGCAGATCTTTAAAAAGATCTTACAACAGAATAAAGGTAAGAAACAGAATGTGAATTATTACGTGATATGTTCAAGTAAATTAAATACATATGCAGAAACAAAAATATACATTTTATAAGACCAATTACATATAACACATTAAAATGGCTGTTTATGGTAAAGACAGTTTAAGGAATATGAATAGTTTTTATATGTGTGTATATGTACATGTATATATGTCTTCCTTGAAGTTATATACACACACATATATTTACATATATTTATATATATGTATGTGTGTGTATAAATATATACATATGTGTCTCCCTTGAAGTTATTATTCTGAGGCAATAGATGATTCACAATAAATTCTCTCTTTATAAGTGGGAAAGTAAAAATGTGATTATAAGTACAACTTGAAGAATCAGTTAAATCTAGGTTAAAATCCTAGCCCTGCCTGTGTCCTTGAGAATTTTACCTAATATTTCTAAGTCACAGTTTTCTCAACTATAATACGGATATAATAAGGTGAGAATTAAACAAAAACATTCCTGAAAATTAATTCTTAATAATTATCAGTCATTTTGCAAATCTCTCAAATTCATCTAGGAGCTGACAATATCTCATCAATTACAAAATGGTGAATTGAGTAGCTGGAACACATAGTCTATAAAAAAAGATTTCTTAGGATTTTTTCCGACTGTCTATGGATGCAGACATCCCCACTCAAAATTCCAGTAAGGTTTTTTCATAGAAATTGGCACCTCAATTCTAAAATTTATATAAAAAGCAAAAGACTAAAAAAGTCAAAACAATCCTGAAAAAGAAAAATAACATCACCGATTCACCTCGCTGTTTTTGCGGGAGAGCGAAGAGATACAAGTAGAACTACCATTTGATCCAGCAATCCCATTACTGGGCATCTACCCAAAAGAACAAAAGTCGCTCTGTGAAAAAGACA
>CAUYSK010105108.1:0-22166 GCA_963575035.1 Avahi laniger
AAAATATATAGAAAAAATTAGTCGGGCATGGTGGCGCATGCCTGTAGTCCCAGCTACTCGGGAGGCTGAGGCAGGAGGATTGCTTGAGCCCAGGAGTGTGAGGTTGCTGTGAGCTAGGCTGATGCCACGGCACTCTAGCCCGGGCAAAAGAGTAAGACTCTGTCTCAAAAAAAAAAAAAAAAAAAAAAAAGAATTGTGGGACTAAAACAAGAGATGAGAGAGAGAGACAGAGAGAGAGAGTAAAAATAGACCAGAAATTCATAAAAATGCCAAAGAAGCTTCCAGAAGGAAGCGATTGCCAACAGAGAGAAAGAGAGAGGAGGGAGAAAGGGTTTGGAACTCCACTTATGGGAGAGTAGCCAAGATACACTCAGCCGCATCTTCCCGTAATTACCCACAGATATTGCACTTTTAACAACAATAGCAATAAAAGCACAGGTCCTAAAAGTTTTTATTGTTTAAAATATCTTTGTATATATTCAAGAAAATAAGGACAAGCTGATTTTTCCCTTTCTGTTTTAAAATACCACCTTTTAGCAACCACACATTTGGTTCAACTGATACACACAAAATTCTGGCTACGAGATGTCCGAGCTATTATCACGTTGGAATTTGTGGGGCATTACAGTGAATTCTGCAGGGGCTGCATCGTGATGAGTTGGCACAGAGGCGCCTCAGAGAAGTGGCATTATAAGTAGTTCTTCACTTATGGGTGAAGTGCTATGTTCTTAAAAAAGAAGAAAATAAAAATTTAATTTTTTTTAAATAAAAAATTTAGACTAAAAGGCAAACAAAAGGTGGGCTAGATAAAAGAACTATGAAAAATAAGCCATAAACAGAGGGAGGCTATCACGCTATCTTGTCTTCTCAGAGTCCCAGTTTCTCGTCTGTAAAATGGGGACAATTGTCCTTACTTCACAGAGTTTTTGTGAAGATTGACTCAGGTAATAATTTGTGTAATACACTTAACCCAGGGTCTGGCACAAAGTAAGCACTCAAAAAATGTTAATCGTTATTATTGTTGAAATTGCTAGCATTCTTGTGTCTTTAGTAGGGCTATTCAAACTGTAAGTTTAGATTTTTCAAATAGCTATGTCAACTACAATTCTCACAATTTAATTATACATCCAAAATCTGGATTTTTTTCTCTCTCAAATATTAAATTGTGGCTAAGAATACATTAGTAACACATAAAGAAAGTTAAATGTAATAGAAAGCAAAAAATAAATCTAGTTCACCAATGTCGAATATTCTTTCAAAGCAAAGAGAAGGACACCTTCAAATGATAAAAACTTCAACAAATAAAAACAAAATTATAAAAACAAAAACCAAACAAGAGCCTGTCTTATATTAATATACCGTTTTAGTATATCCAGGGAGTTACTTTCAAAGATAAAACTTAGGAAGCTAAAAGGAAGGAGTTTGCTCAATACTTACTCACATACTTTTTTTTTTTTCAGAATATTACGTGAGTACAAATGTTTTGGTTACATAAATTACTTTTGTACAGTTTGAGTCCAAGTTATAAGGGTGCCTATCACTTAGATAGTGTGCATTGTAGCTGTTAGGTGACTTGACACTGTCTAACCCAGGCTCTGGTGCTCAAAGGAAAGAAGTGTTATTTCTCACATACAACATGTGTACACTGCTGCCCCCTGCTGCCAAAGAACTGTTCAGCAGATAAATAACCTTGACCCGATTGCAAAAATCCTTGTAAGTGATGTTTTATTTTGCATAGAACGTTAAATATGTTATGTATATCAATATGTATTCCACAGTTAAATGATTCAGTTATAGAGGTGGATAATTTTAGTGAGATAATGTCTACAGAAAACCATTTTACGTGCCTAGAAATTGGATACACAGCGCATTATACATATTTTACATCATTTAATTTATACAGTAGCCCCATGAGGTAGATGGTATTATCATCCCCATTTTAAGTTGAGAAAACTGAGACTCTAAAAGTGGCTCTGCTAGTCAGTGGCAGAGTCGGCATTCAAACTTCGAACTCCTCCAACTCAAGCATCAGAAGTCTGACTCTTGGCAAGTCTGAAGCAGTGAGATATTGTACCATCTTTCCTCCACTTCTTTTTCATTGAGAAGCAATTTGCAAACAATTAGTAAAATATGAGCCAAGAAGGAGGCGTGCAGGGGTAAAGGCTTAGTCTAGGGAAGGGCAGGGTTAGTCTAGGGAAGGTTTGCTAGGATCAGCGGCCTCCCGGGCACTTGCGGAGGGCTGCTAAGGCCTGCTGGGAGGGCTGGGCAGCTCCCAAAGCCCTACCTGGAAGGATGTGGGGTGCAAAGTCTGGCCCTTGCTCAGCTTGGCTCTCCCAGCTGGGGAAACGCCCCCATTAGGCCTGGGCCTGCAGGAGTGAAGGCTCATCCTCCAACCCAAAGGTGACACCTTTTCATAATTTGCCGGGAGGCAAGGCTCGCGCTGGGGGTGGCACTGTATGCAGCACTGCTGACGGGGTTTACCTGCCCGAACGAAATTCACGAGGCCAGCAAGGGCCCTTTTCTCAGGCAAAGCAGAGCGCACCAGGAAATCCCCCACTACCAGCTCCACTGCCACCAGCATATTTAGAGAATGCCTCACTTAGCTGGGTAGAGGGAAGACGAAGGGAGACGATGAGTCACAGTTGGATGTAGGAGGGCAGGAGAGAGCTTCTTTGGAATTTGGGGATTCAGGAAGAAAGAAGAATGATGTCAAGCTTTCCTGAGGTGATACTGGAATCCAACAAACCCTAAAAAGAGCTTTCATGCATTGTAGAAATGGGTGGAAATTGAGTAGAAATGGCAGCCTGATGTGGACTGGAGAGGGTCCCCTGATTTATCCTGTCAAACGAGCAAGGTTAGGTATTTGAAAGTTCACTGGACCCTGGAGGAGGGCACAGAGTTACCAAGAGCTGGAGGTCCTTGACGGGTTCCACAGCCAAGAGAAGAGGCCCTGTGCCAGTAGACAGTGCAGCTGGGGACTGAAGCAGGGTGACGTGACTTAGCAAATGGCTGCATCCGGGTGGTAGGAGGCACCCTGACAAGCCGACAGTGAAGCTACAGTTGCAGGTAGCAGCACAGGACCAAGGATAGCCAGGACTTAAGACTTTTTTCCGTCAATTACACTACGTGGCTATTGTATAAGATCCCTCAGGAGTTTACCATAAACTCTGCTGGAGGAAGAAAAAAGCAAATTAACAAGCAGTAATGAATGTAGTGGAGTTTTCCCTGTGAAATGACTGAAGCATCCCTAGGGTTATGACAGTTTGCATGAAAGTGGCCCGATGCGGTTGTCTGCACGGAAGCTGGGGACCGGCATTGCCTGGTAGGGACACTTCCGAGTCCATGACGTCAAATCCACACCCACCGCATGCTGCTGTAGGAAATTGAATTGAGCGTGTGGACAAGGTTATCTTTCGTTGATAAGGCTTTGGAACGGCTGAAGTGGGAGGCTTATCAGGTGGTGGGAGTGACAAGAATAAAAGCCCAGAGCATGAATAAGCAAGTTGTGGTATGCAAGTGCCCAATGGAATGAGAGATCACTTGAGTTGAGTAACTGAGAGTTAGAAGGGTAAATAATTTGCTTAAAAGTCATTGACGAGAGGGCAGGATTGGAACTTCTGTCTTCCAACTAGCAACGCAACGTTTTCCATCTCTCCACATTTATTCTCTTGTGAAAATTTACAGACAGCGTAAGATCATAAGATCACAGCAACAGAAGGGAAATTTTATCTAGTCTGTCTCTCAGCCAACTTGGTATTATATTCTACAGTAATCCTGGCAACTGGTCAAATTTCCTCAGCTAGAAAACTCCCAATGCTGGAAAGCTCTCAGGGCTCTCAGAGACAGCCTGGGTCATTACTGGCATCAAGTTTTTTATGTGGGGCTGATCCCTGCCTCCGGGCATCCTTGCTGTCTTAGCCCCATCCGCTGGTCCTGCACATAATCAGTTATTCTTCTTCCAAATGGGTCTTCCGAATCACAATGAGCATCACTCATTAATCAAAGCTCTACTGTGTGCTCGGCATCCTGCCCAACCCAAGTCCGCCTGTCCATGTTTCAGACATTGCTGGTCCTCTCGCACCTGTGTCTTTCTTCTCTGGACCGACTCTAGCTTGTTACATTACAGAACCCATTCCTCCCTTCTAAATTCTCACAGGCCATTTCTTTAAGAAGATAAATCTATTTAGGGCCACAGAGAAAGTAGTTATGTTTTAGGGAATGTAAACTAGTTTTAATATTTAAACTAATTATACTAACACTCACTAATATAAATAGTAAGTACACTTGTTGTCAAGTATCACACAAAGGACTGCAAATTGCATGTGGTTATTGGAGCAATGGTTGACCCAGGTTATCAACTGAAATGGAGACAATGTGTACATACCCTTTCCTCAGTTTCAAACAAACTTAGGATAATAATACTTATTACTATCATCACCATCCCTAATACTTACAGAATATTTTCAAACAAGCCAGACCCGTGGTAACAACAACTCTATGAATTGGATACCGTGATCATTTCTAGTTTTCTGATGAGGAAACTGAAGTCAAGAGGGGTTATGTCCCCGTCCAAGATGTCCCGTCTGGCAAATGGTAGAGTCAGGCTGCAAGTCGGGCATTCTGCTCTAAGGACTCAGCGACAGAGCCGTCCTGTGTCAGCCGCGTAGTGTAACCTGCCAGTCCTGGGACTGACCGCTCGGTGAATGTAAATGTGGTCACACCTAGGGATGCGCCTCCTTTCGACACACACAGTCCTTTCAAACCCACCTGAAGTCTGATTCTTTCTGTGAATGATTCCCTTGTAATATTTTTCAGAATTAGATCCCCGTAACAATCACAAGCCTGGCACCAGCAAGTCCTCAATACATATTTATTGAGTGATTCAATCAGGGGCCCTACCCTGTCCGTTTTCGAGTCCCAGGTAAGATCAGATACCTTCGGGTCCTGTGGTGGAGCTGTGGCAGGACGGGAAGAGGATAAGAAGGACGTGTCATCAGTGCGCCCCTGGCCTGACGCAGTCCCTCTGCTCTGGGGCCTGCTGTGATGAGGCCGCCTTCGACCCAGCTCACTGCTCCTGTCTGGCTGTCAACATCCACATCTTCTCTTTCTGTCTTTCTCTCCAGGAGGAAACTGTGCTTCTCTTTTTATTTACTGCTCTCAATGAGGGCCCCAAACACTAGTGACACAGTCATCTCATTGATGCTGTTACTTTCTCCAGGAGTCACAGGGCCAGGTGGAACCCAATGGGCCCAGCTGTTGTTGGAAGCACCCATCACTTGGGCAATGTAGGAATTTTGTTTTGTAGATTTCTATACATCATTCATAACTAATGGTCCTGGGTGTGATTGGGAATGCAACAATTCCTTACTCAGGTTGAGAGAATCGTGCAGCAGATTTTGGGAATGAGTGAAGGGTGAGTCGATTAAGCACAGCTTTAACCTCAATTCAAGACAAGGCTGAAAGAGAAATTTGCTTTCCCTCATGAGCTTTACTTGTTCTGCTTTGTATCATCCCTTCATTTGCATTTGCATGCAACTCTATTGTCTTCCTAGAAACGGGGCTGGGCTGGGAGAGCCCAAATGCAGAACAGAACAAGGATTCTGGGTTATCAAGTGAGGACATGAGAGCCCTGTTTCCATGGGAGGTGCCAGGTGCTGGGAGGAAAACTGTCACGGATTTGGAAACCGAGTGGAGGTCAGAGTGCTCGCACATCCCAGATAAACGGTTTGAAAGCAAAGACAGAGTTAGGGCTGCTGGCTCCTGGTGGACATGGGCCTTGGGAAGAGTGGACCTCGCCGTCCTGTATTCCAGGGTTGGCAAAGAAGGTTCTGGATATGATGGGAAAGCAGCCATCCCCAGGAAGCTCCCTAACCACTTATGTGGGATAACTTGGCTCAAACTCCTGGAGCCAAGTGAGGAGCTGTCAAAAGCAGGGCTGAGATTCTTTCTTAAGCAGCAACAGGACAACCTAAGTTTCGTTTAAGGAACTAGAGAAAATCCTCCACCTGAAACAGGAAGAGCCAATAAAGTAGGACAGGAACCCCTGGATACAGAGGGGTTGAAGTTTAGGCAACGACAATGGGGACTCTTCATCCCACATCGAGAGGAAGATGGAGATGAGCCCAGGGGTGACGAAGGGAGTGAAATTGAGGCTCTCTTAACAAAACTGGAGCCAGATACTTTTGCAATTGTCATCTATGTCCTGGAACATTCTGAAGCTTAGCTTGGCCTGCAGGAAACAAAGAATACTTTTTATTTTGTAATAATTTCAAATTTAATGGAGAAGTTGCAAGAATCATACAAGGAATTCCCCAAAAGGAGCCCTTTATCTAGATTCAACATTTTGCTCATTGGCTTTATCATTCTTTGTTGATCTATCTATCCAAATGTATACATATATCTATACTTGTATATAATTTTTTTCCAAAATGATTTGAGAGTTGATTACAGATATCATGCCCCTTTTAGCCAAAATAAATCAGTGTGTTTTCCCCAAGAATAAGGACATTCTCTTACATAACCGCAGCACAATGATCAAAGTCAAGAAACTTAACATCGATAGAATAATATGATCTAAACCACAATCCCTATTCAAATTTCATCTATTGTCCCAATGATGTCCCTTGTAACTAGCTGTTTTCCTGGTCCAGGATTCAAGATCATTCAGCACATTTAATTGTTCTATCTCTTTAGTCTCCTTTAAACTGGAATCGTTCTTCAGTCTATCTTTTTGTTTGTTAACCTTGACATTTATTTTATACAATTTCCTCAATTTGGTTTGCTGTAATGTTTCCTTATGATTAGAATCAAGTAATGCATTTTGGGCAGAAATTCCAGAAAATTGCTGTGTCCCTTTTCAGTACATTGCAATAGCAGGTACTGGATTTCAGTTTGTCCCAATACTGGTGATGATGTTAACTTTGATCATGTAGTTAAGATGGTGTCCAACGATTTCTCCACTGTAAAGTTACTGTTTTTCAAAGACCACACTTTAAATCTCACGAATGTAAGCAGTAACATGGGTGAGCAAAATCTACCAAAGTCTGCCTCATTTCTATAAAATGAACTTTGTCCCTCCCTGCTTAAACTCTTTCCAGAGTATCTTAATGACTAGAAGAAAGATTCAGCTGGAAGGAATCTTAGATTTCAGGTGGTTCCCTGTTTCCCAAGTGTGGGGTGCTAACTGCTGGTGGGATGATTTTTATGTGTTCACATTTGTATTAGATTTAATTGTATCACTTAGTAGCAATTATCTTTCCAATCTTCTGAGCACATCTTGTAGAATGGCTCATTTGGGTGCTAGTTGCTAATATATTCCTTTTCCTTTAAAATCTCAAATAGTTGCTAATTTTTTCCTTTTCCTTTAAAAAAAAAAAAGAAAGGGAAGGAAAGGGTCTTTGGCAGGCAATAGTATATAGCACTTCAATACCTTTTTTTAAGAATTGCATTTATTTTTTATAGTTACTGGCTCTTTATTGAACACTATGTAAAATTTTCATTAATAGTAGTAAC
The DNA here is from genome assembly GCA_963575035.1 of Avahi laniger. Classification (NCBI taxonomy): domain Eukaryota; kingdom Metazoa; phylum Chordata; class Mammalia; order Primates; family Indriidae; genus Avahi; species Avahi laniger. The sequence goes on from CAUYSK010105108.1 coordinate 7,513, forward strand.
AAAATTTTTCTTTTAAATTACATTTTACAAAGTGAAGTGAAGTAAGTGAGTCAATTTAGAGAAATTTTAAGAACTTAAAGAAAATTCTTAGGTAGGGAGCTATGGAAGTGGTAAGAAGACATGGCTCATAGTTGTGAAGATAACATGGAAATCACTTAAGTTTAGAAATTTCAGTTTAGGCCAAATTCCTTAAAGGAAATTGACAAGCTGGCTAGCTGACTCTCCCTCTCTGCAGGTCTCCTGATGGAAATTTGGCAGAAGAGAAGATGCTGGCAAGAAATAGAACAGGCCACATGAAGGCCTCCAAAGCCTTAAATCCAGGTTGAGAGCACAGGTGCAGGCTTTTTGCTGTAGGCTTCGGACACACCTGCCTTCCCATCCTGTCCCTGTCATTCATTAGGCTGCCACCTCGGGTAGTCCCTCACTTTCTCTAATTCTCATTTATCTTATCCTTGAGATGGGGGTGATAATGAGTGGTGCGTAACTCATACCTTTGTTAGGATTATGAGTTTAGGTATATAAACCGTCCAGTGCAATGCAGTCAGTCAGGACATGCAGGATATTACGTAAAGGTCATTTTTCTTTTATGGGGACTGGGAGAGGCAGGAGTTGGGGCCCTGGAACGGAAACCAGGAGCGAGATTTTTTCCCACCCCTCTTTAATGGAAACGCAGCGTGCTCAAGAGCATGCGGGCCACGCTGTGTCCTAGGCCCACCGTCCCCTGCCATGCCTAGTTCCTCTGAGGTCGCCCTTAGTGAGGACGCCAGGGACCCTCCCCCAGGCCACTCCAGGCGCCGCGACAACACTCGCCCGGCGCAGCCCGTTGCGGCCCGGCCATCCCAGCTCCCAGCTCCCGGCCCCGGGACGGAGGCTCCCGCGCATGCGCGCCCGCGTCCCGCGGCTGTTTGGCTGTTTCCATGGCTACGAAGCCCATCCGCCGCGGATCCGAGAGCGAGAAAATGAAGCTCAAGAGCCTCCTGCTCCGGTATTACCCTCCGGGTACGTGCCGGGCCCCCGACCCCAGACTGGGAGGGTCTAGGCGGGGAAGGGTGCGGGGACTCGAGGGGTCTGCTGGGTCCCGGAGTGGGTGGCCCGGTGGGACGCGAGGTCGCGCCCTTCCCAGCTGGGGCGCCTCACTCCCTCCGATGCTGGACTCTGTTCCTCAAAACTTTAAAAAACTCTTCTAGGACGTCATTCAACTATACTGCGCATGTCAGCCAGTCGTTATTTGATTGCCTGCTGCGCACACGCCTGTGCTCCGTGCCGTGGGACTTCAGGTTCTTAGTCCTTGATTCCATTGAGTTAAGTGATTATGAAATAAACCCCAAAAATGCTACAGTTGAAGAGCAGGATATCCTTGCCTCAAATCACCTAGTCTTATAGGTGAGGTCGTGGTCACCTTTAGAGAATAAGTTCACTGATCACCCAGCCTGGTAGGGCCAGAAATGGGCGTGGAACTCGGCTTCTAATTCAGAGCTCGTATTAAAAATAAGAAGAATGGAAAACAAAACTTCTGCAAAACTTGCCACAAAGCAGCGGATGACTAAATACATGTGCCCAAAGAAAACTGTGGAGAAGACGTGTCATAAAAATTTCAAAGGAGGGCAAGAAACTTTGGGCCAGTTTGATTTAGGACAGCTTTACGAAGGGTGGGACTCGAAGAATTTAGGGTCCACTGTCTCATTTTTCCAGGAAACACATCCAACTGCTTAGTCAACGTCTCCACCGAGGTGTCCAACAGAGTTTTCATGATTCCTTTTCTCCAATCCCATCCTAATCCTGCCGGTCCTCCCGCTGGGCCCTGTTGGTAGATGGCATCTCACGTCCAGATTTTTGGCAGAAACCTTGGTCTTCATCCTTTGTTTCTCTCTTGTGATCACCCACGGCCCCTCTTTGTACTCCCTCACCCATCTCATTGACGGATTCTGTCAGCTCTTCTTCCAGAATATTCTGTGAATCCATCAGATTATCCTTCATTCCACAGCACAGGTTTCTTGGTCTAATATCCTTTCCAGCTGCCAACCTAGTCCAATTCTCCATTCTGGCCACCATCTCCTCTTGCTGGGCTCCTTAAGTGAGTTGCCAACTGGATTCCTGGTTTTCGCCCCTCATCTCCTACAGTCTGTCTGCCACTAGCAGGCAGTGGGATCTGCACTTAAGCTCCCCGTTGGTTTCCCATCATGCTTAGAATAAAACCCCCACTCTGCAGAATCTGGCTCAGCCTGCACTGCTGACTTCTAGAACCTTTCTCTTCTTCCCTCACTGTACTTCAGACTTCTTCAGCTGATTTTCCAAGACTGAAGAGAAGGCCTTTCACTCACTGCTCCATTCTGGACCCAGCTTTCCCTAGACCTAGGACTAACTGGCTCCTTTTCTTCGTTCATTTTCAGTCAATGTCAACCACCCGGAGAGGCCTTCCTTTCCCACCCATTCAAAATAGCCCTCACTGATTTCACTCTATGCCATTTAGTTTCTTGTTTTTTGGTTGTCATCTGAAACTCTATTTATTATATTTCAAATGTCTGCCTCTTTCTCATAGAATATAAATTAATACCTTGTCTCTTTTGTTCACTGTGATATTCTCAGCTTCTACAAGAGATCCTGGCACATAGGAGGCGTGTGTGTTGAGTGAATGTGTGAATAAATGGATGTATATGATGAAAGAGGTCAGTCCAGCCATGGAAATTGTTGTGATGACGAATACAAAATATCAAGGGGTACTGCTTCTGCCTCCCTGCAAGAGTGGGCCTACACAGCAACTTTCTCCAGTGTGAAGTTAGCATTTGTCAAAAAGGCATTCGTTTTCTCCCTCATAGAATGTCAATTAAAATAACATGAAAAGGCTATCGATATGAAAGTATCTAGGAAATTTAAATTATATATAGGTATCTGGTATGTAGGAAATTTTAAGTTGAGACTAATAGCCTATCCCCTTCAGGTATTCCACAATTTTCTTTTGGCTATAGTTGCCCATAGGCCAGTGCTGGGTCCCATAAATAGACCGATAAAATGAAGGTTTTGTCCTCGTCTCTTTGTTGTGCAGCGTAGGTTCAGAATGTTGGCTCTAGGATCAGAAGATCCTGCTGCTATGTCATTTGATTCTTTGTCTTTGGAGTAAATAAACCTCCTTGGAAGAATGTTTTCTTCAATTTCTCTCCTTCCTTCTGCCCTGAACTCATTTCTATCATGTTCCCATCCTCACTGCTCGTGGAAACTGCCCTCTTTAAGATCCCCAGTGACCTCTGTATTGCTAAATCAACTGGCCAAGCCACAGTTCTTGCCTTGTGTGCATGTCATATGGGGTCTCCAATGGTCTTCCCCATCTCAGTAAATTACAGCTCCGTTTCTCCACTTGGCTCACGCCAAAATTTTGGACTCATCCTGTCTCCTCTCTTTCACGTTTCCTATCTGGTATGATAACAAATCTTGTCACCCCTACTTTCAAAATACATACTGAATTCAACAACTTCTCCCCCCTTGGACACTACCGTTCTCTTTAGGGCTAAAGCTTCCTTCCGTCCACTTCCTACTTCCGCCTGTACGGCAGTGGAATGACTCTGTTAGAACATAAATCTGACTGTGTCACTCTCTGCTCGAGCCCTCCAGTGACTTTTCATCTTACTTGAAGTAAAGGGGCCGTGATCCCCAAGGCCTGCAGGATCTGCCCCCTGCTTTGCTTCTCTGATCTCACCCCTTCCTAACTCCCCCCGCCAGCAACATTACTCTTCTCGGTGTTCCTTGGACATGGCAGTGTGTGTCCACTCAGAGTCTCTGTGGTTGCTGTTTTCTTCTGTCTGGAATAACCTTCTACTGGACATTTGCATAGTTTGTGCCTCTACATTTTTAAAAACTCTTTCCTCAGAAGTGTGTAAAGTGAAACCTTAGGTGACTTTCTTTTCTAGAACTTCCATCTTCTTCCCAAGGTATTTCACAGTCCCCTTCCCTGATCTGTTATTTCTCCTCAGCCCTATCTCAATCCAACAGACCATAATTTTACTCATTTATCTTGCTTAGTCTTCCCCACTAGAAAGAAAAGCTCTGTGAGGGTAGGAACTTTGTGTATTTTGTTTACTATTGCATCTCTAGCACCTAGACAGAGTCTGGTGTATAAAATAGGTACTGGCACATTTGTTTGTATGTTTGTTGAATAAATGAGCTTAATGACATGACATGTGCTGAGAAGGATGCCTTGAACTTTTTCTGAAATGTGAAAGAACCAGAAAAGGGACCTTTGATGTTCACTCCAGCTCTAAAAGTCTAAGGTTCTAATAGCAATCTCGATTTAAGTAAGGCGTGAGACTCTAATGAGGTTACATTACTTAGCATGCTTAGACATTTAATTTCTGAATTCCAATCATTGGTGAGCCACATTATATGCAAATTTCCAAAGTACTATGAATAGCTGGTGGGTGTTTCAATAACATTATCAAATAGGAAAAAATCACTCACCACTGAATCATTCCCATGGTACCTTTATCCCTTCTGCATGTAGAGCAGTTTTGTTTTGCTTCCTAATCTTCCAGTTTCAGCCCTCCTGTTTTCTTTGGAACGATGTATAGGTCAGGAGCATTATGTTGTTGGCATCCACTGAATTATCCCTCTCCCTACCTAAATTCCTGAGGTCTAAATGTACATAGCAGTAACATGGCTAACCAAACATGGGACATTCTCTTTTTATCTTGGTCACGTCCACTAATTCAGAAGCGCTATGCTTTGTGAAGAGTAAGTGTGGACTATGTGCTTTTCAGCTGACTCAGGGCAACCTTTGTCTTTTATTTATTGTGTGCTGTCCCTAGTTCTTTGACCGAAGAAACTAAATAAACATCAATTAAACTGGTTAATATTCTGAGCAATTTAAAGGTTTCTATTGATTATCACATAAGAAAGAACACTAATATCATTTGAAGCATATCCTTCTAATATATTCAAGAATTTTGGGAATACAGGCTTCTTACATAAGAATGATATTTATTGCATAATAGAAGATCAAGACTATTAAGATACTATGGGAGGCTGGACACGGTGGCTCAGCCTGTAATCCCACTGCTTTGGGAGCCTGAGGTGGAGGATTGCTTCAAGTCAGGAGTTTGAGACCAACCTGGGCAACATAGCCAGACTTTGTCTCTACAAAAAATAATAAAAAATTAGTCAGGTGTGTTGGCACATACTTGTAGACCCAGCTGTTTGGGAGGCTGAGGCAGGAGGATCTCTTGAGCCCAAGAGTTCGAGGCTACCCTAATGCACTCCAGCTTGGGCAACAGAGACCCTGTCTCTAAGGAAAAAAGATACTATGGATACTATGGGAAACAATCACTAAAGAAAAACATATAGTTCTGGCACCATCTTTATCTATTTTCTGTTTTTATTCTTCACAGCACATGACACAGCCTTTTGCTCATATTGGAGCTCAGTAATCATGGGAAGGATGAACATTTTGCCTTGATGTTTGGTCACAGTGAAGCAGTCAAATGTACATGTTTCAGATTTTGTACTTTATTTTCTAGATCCACTTGTGTGGGGCATCCCAACTAGTTTTTTGTAGTTGGCTTAAGGACTTTCAATATTTTGAAAATTTCATTAGAAACAGAATAGAAGCAGACTTTTATTAATTTGTTTGCTAAAATTTAAAAAATGCATTTTCTTAAGATATTAGTTTATGCTGTGTGGCTGTCAAGTGCTAATTCTTTTCAACCTTTCTCTGAGTTATAGATTATTCTTATATTTCTTATTGTTTCCATAATTTATTTATGCAAATATTTATTTCCTCAATAATAAATAATGCACTTTGAGTGCACTATTGAGTACTCTTATATATAATGCAAAAAAACTAAAATTACAGATCAGAAAAGAAACAATTCTTGATGATAATGACACCTTGCATTGATACAGACTTTGTATATTTTAAAGTAGGCGTCTCATTTGAGTTTTTGAATAACCTCGTGGGGATCTTCATCTTGAAGGGTTTATATTCTAATAATGTTGATTCTTATCATTCTTCTCCATTTTCTTATTCTTCTTATTTTTGGTTATAAAATATTTACTCACAGCCAAATCATGAAAAATACAAGGAATATCTAAGATCATCCTGATTCCCCTGAAGATGTGATGACCCCTTGAAAGGGGGGCAGCCCATATAAAAAGGGTTTACGTCAAATGATGTTAGTATTCTTTATCTAGATCATTATCAATAGACACCTTTAAAGTGCTCAGAATATTAGCCAGTTTAATTGATGTTTATTTAGTTCCTTCTCTTGGTCAAAGAACTAGGATCTACACACAACAGAAAACAAAGGTTGTCATAACTGAGACAGTCTCTTGAACGGAGCCAAGTAGCACGAAAATGCCTGTTTCTTCAAGGTTGCTAATGTTGAGTATTATCAGTCTTTCTAATCTTTGCTAATCTGATGGGTAAAAATTATATCTATTTTATTTTGTATTTTTATTATTAATAAAGTTGGGAAATTTTTATTTTGATGTGTTTATTGATTCTCAATCAGTGATTCTCAAAGTGTCGGGAACCCCTGGGAACCTTCGAACACTTTCAGCAGGGTCTCAATGTCAAATCTAGTTTCATAATAACAGTATGATGTTGGCTTTTTCACTGTTTTGACATTGTTACTAATGGTGCAAAAGCAATGGAAGATGAAACTGTGGGTGCCTTACTACAAATCAAGGCAGTGACACCAAACTCTAATAGTGGTCATTATATTCTTCACTGACACACACTCATAGCAGGAAAAAAAAACCCCAACAACCCAGTTTCACTTAAGAATGTCCTTGATGAAGTAGTAAAAATTATTAGTGTAGTGAAATGTTGACATATGAGTACATGTATTTTAAATATTCTGGATGATGAGGTAGGAAATACTGAAAAAGCACTTTTGCTGCCTAATCAAGAGTTTTCTTGTGACAGATATTGGTAGTGATAGTAAGAAATGTAATTTTTTGATATTGTATGATGAAATATGTCAACATTTAGAAGATATGTGTAACTTAATAAACCTACATTTTTCAAATGTCCAGCACATGATCATGTATGGATCATGCATGAATCAAAGATTCATTGAACGTACAAGATAGAGCAATGGATTTTAACGTATCAGTGTTTGGAAAAGTTCACTGATATGGTTTCAGATTCTGTATCGCAAGAATTTATCATTCGTTGAGTTTTAAAACAACATAAAAAAGAATATTTAAATAATCTAAACCGGCTACTAAAATACTTGTTTATTTTCCAACTATATATCAGTGTATGACCACATTTTTTTCTTGTACTTTATCCAAAACAAAATATAAGAACAGCTTGAATGCAGAAGCAGAGATGAGAATCCAGCTGTCTTTAATTGAAGCAAAATATTAAAGAGTTTTGCAAAAATGCAAAACATTGCTATTATTACTTTTGGAAAGGGGTAAATATAGTTATTTTAAAAAATACACTCTTTATGTTAACATGTATGAATTATTGTTATTTTTAAACAACTTAATATTTTAAAAATTTCCCAATTTTAGCTTTAATATGGAAAATATTATAAAAATGAAAACCTTTCATTGTCCTCAGTAATTTTTAAGAGTGTAAGGTGGTCCTGAACCCAAAATTTTTGAGATTTACTGGTCCATATCCATAGAGTTAGTACAATAAAATGAATAGGAGGCTCTGTTCAGGTTTTTTTGTTTTTCAGTGTATTATCTCTGTGCTGTTCAGGTGGAGTATATTCTATTGATCTGTCTTCAAGTTCACTGATTCTGTCCTCTGTCGTCTCTACTATTGAACCCGTTTAGCGAGTTTTTTATTTTGATTATTGTATTTTTAAATTCTATAATTTCCATTTGGTTTATTTTAATAACTTTATTTTCCATTTTTCATTTGTTTCAAGTGAATTCTTAAACGATTATTGAAAGATTTTTATGAATCTCCTTTAAAATCCTTGTCAGATGATTCCAACCTCTGATTCTTCTTGGTATAGGTGTTTGTTGATTATCTTTGGTATAATGGGTGACTTTTTTATTGTATCCTGGACATTTTGGTTATTATTAGGACTCTTGATCTGAAGCTTCTAATTTGGCTAAATCTGTTTAGATTTAGCATATAGGCTCTAGTCTACTTTTGTGGGCTTTAGTTCTTATGGCAGTTTAGTTTCCTAAGCCCTTGCAACATTATTTTGGTTGGCTTTGTTTTTCTGGTGCTGTTAAGGCTCCTGCTCAGTCCCTGCTAGTGCTACCTGCCGGGGCAGAAGGAACTTCCCTGGTGTGTCTGCTGTCACTGAGTGACCTTCTGGGTCACTGCTGGGCCTGGTTAGGAGGCAGGGAGACACAGGGCCTTGCTGATGCTGCGTTGGTGCCTGTTTGTGGGGTGGGGTTTGAGACATCACAGGACTTCACTGCTGCTCCTTGTAGGTAGATGAACCATTCACCAATCGCCTGCTTGTGGAGTGGGGTCTGAGAGGTCCCAGGAAAGGGTCGGGGAACCTGTGGCCTTCCAGATCCTTAAGTGTGGCCTTTTGACAGAATCCAAATTTTATAGAACAAATCCTTTTATTTTTATCGATATCATTTTATTCACCTTTTATAATTTTATTTTAAAAATGAACATATTTAAAATACAAAAGAATAAAATAAGGGTCAATGAAATAATACTCCCAGATTGACCAGCACAATTAGAACATTAGTAAATCATCAGGGCTAAATTGATGGTTGCTACGCTCATGATTTAGTTCTAACTTCCCCCACCTGACTGGCACCACTACTCCACGAGGCTGGTTGGCGAGAGTTTATGAGAGTCGAGCATACCAATCTATTATCAGCTTTTGACAACAGTGAACTGTGTTTCTGTTTGAGGTGGACTTTGTGAGTAGTTGCACAGCTCCAATGGTATTTTTTAATTGTCTGTTTAACAGCCCATCATGTCAAAGACCACCAACAGAACGCTGAAGGAAGAAAACAGATTTTTTAATGAGGATTGGGAATTGCAATATTATCTTGTTTCTGCTAAAGATAAACTTATTTGCTTCCTTTCTGATACTGCAATATCAATATTAAAGGAATTCAATGCTCATCAGTGTTATAACACTCATAAGGACCACAAATATTTTAAATTAGAGGGAGAGGCATGAAAGGTTGTATTACAGAAATTGAAAGATGAAAATCAAAAGCAAAGACAATTCTTTCAAACAGCAATAAGACCTGGAGATAATGCCACTGAAGCAACTTATAAAGTAGCTTATGTACTTGGGAAAAAAGGAAAGTCATTTAGTGATACAGAAAATGTGAAAGAACGCATTGTTGAAGTTGTAGGATGCTTACTTAGACCTCGATGATGTTTCAAAGTACAAACAACTGCCTCTTTCAAGGAGAACCCTGATGAGCAGCATGAATTAGCCTTCAACTTAACAGAACAATTTCATGCAATACTTCAAAAGGAAAATATATATTAAATATTATTCAATTGCTTTGGCTGAATCAACTGATACTACTGACTTGGTGCAGGTTTTATACTTTATTTGGGTTGGAACAGAAGATTTTACTTGCTATGAAGAGTTACTCACTTTGGGTACTCTTGTGAACAGAACACAGGGAATAGATATCTTCAACAACTTTCAAGATAAATGTCATGAAGTTGGACTGAATTTGGTAAATTTAGTGAGTGTATATACAGACGGTGCACCTTCTGTGACAGGAAAACATGAAGGGTTTATTGCACAGATAAAAAAAGTATTAACAGATCCAGATACTCTCATTTCTTTTCACTGTATCTCGTGTCAGCAAATCTCTGTGCTAAACCTACTGTTTTAAGTGACACTTTGCAACAAGTTATAAGTATCGTTAACTATATTCATGCAAATGTAACAGGGCATTGTCAGTTTGGTAACATGCTAAAGTTGAATGATGAGGTATTCAATATGTATTTTCCATATCATTCTAAAGTGTATTGGCTATCGCAGGGACAGGTGTTAGCCAAAATTTTATCTCTGTGAGAACAGATAGTTAAATTTATGAAGAACAGAATCAGCAATGTGAATTATCAAAAGAAGATTTCTATAGGAATACAGGATTTCTGTGTGATATGTCAAATCAAAACTACTTGAATATTTCTTTGCAAGGTAAAACTAAGTCTACATATGATATGTGGCAAAAAAGATCCAGTATGCACAGTGGGGACAGGGGCAGCTCAGGGTGTCCACTGTGGGATTGGACAACCTGCAGGGGTCCCAGTTGTGGGGCAGATTTAGGGCTCCCTAGTAGGTCTTTGTTAGGCTTTTCTTTCTTTTCTTTTTTTTTTTTTTTTGAGACAAGAGTCTCACTGTGTTGCCTGGGCTAGAGTGCCAAGGCGTCAGCCTAGCTCACAGCAACCTCAAACTCCTGGGCTCAAGCGATCCTCCTGCCTCAGCTTCCCGAGTAGCTGGGGCTACAGGCATGCACCAACATGCCCAGCTAATTTTTTCTATATACTTTTAGTTGTCCAATTAATTGCTTTCTAATTTTAGTAGAGACGGGGTCTTGCTTTTGCTCAGGCTGGTTTCGGACTCCTGAGCTCAAACAATCCGCCCGCCTCGGCCTCCCAGAGAGCTGGGATTACAGGCGTGAACCAGTGTTAGGCTTTTCTTTTACTGGTCTTTTGGTCACAGAGAGAAAGCTTTTTTGTTTCTTGTATTTTCTATTTTTTGTCTGTATCTTTTGTGCTTCCAGGCTGCAGGTTCCCCCTGATTCCAGTTTGGGGGTATGTGGGTGATGAAAAGAAAGTCCAGGGATCTCACCATATTGTCATTTCTCAAGCCCTGAGGTCTCTAGCCAGTTCATCTTCTTCTACTAAATCTCCATTATCATTGTCTGTTGAATAATGTCAAGGGTATTTAGTTATTTTTAGAGGGAAGGACCAGAGAAAAGTGATTCTACACAATCTTGTGGAAGCAGACATCACTGCATATTTTTTGTTAAAGGTTTGACAATTTTAAAAATAAAAATTTAAAAAATTTAAAATAAAAGTTTATCTTAAATAAATACAAATAAAAATTTAAAAAATAAAAATGGTGGGAAAGCAGATTAACTTTTGCATAGGTAGTCATAAGTGTCTTATAACATGTTCATTCATTTTTATAGGAATTATGTTGGAATATGAAAAAAGAGGAGAATTAAAGACCAAATCCATAGACTTGCTTGATCTCGAGCCCAGGTAAGTAGCTGTATCGTCATGCAACAAGTATTTCATTTCCAGAATTTTTGCTAGAAAACCTTGACATAGAGTGATAGTGGATGAACTGCATAAACTACAGATAATACATCATTTTTGAAAAATTGTTCTGTGGTGTGTTATCTCCTATTTGTTTCAGTGAGTTGTGCTTGAGGGTTTTGCTGGATGAGGAGGAGATGGGAAAAGGGCCATCACTCTGCTGTTTCATTTCTTTCAAAATAGGTTTTTTTTAAAAAAAACAAAAAGAAAATAAACCGTTTAGTTTAGAATAATTTTAGAAAAGTTGTGAAGACAACATGTCCCACACCTAGTTTCCCGTGTTATTAACATCTTGGGTTAGTATGGTACCTTTGTCAAGATTGATGAGACAGTATTGATATATAATTATTAGCTAAAGTCCACACTTTGCTCAGTTTTCCTTAGTTTTTCCCTAATTCCCTTCGAATCCAGAATCCCACGTGACATTTAGCTGTCTTGCTTCCTTAGGCTCCTCTTGGCTGTCCCCATTTCTCAGACTTTTCTTATTTTTGAAGACCTTAACATTTTTGAGAAGCATTTGTCATTGAGTTTTAAGAATATTACTAGGCTTGCTATTTTCTAAGTAAATAAATATTTTGCAAGGCTGACTGCATCTGTCCCTCCTCCTTAATTGTCATGCTGCAGAGATGTTAGATCTAGTCTCTAGCTCTCAAACTTGATGTGAGCCCAGAGGAAATCCCTAGAGTTCATTCCCTTTAGGAAATCTCATGCAAAACTCCACTTCAAGAGACTGAGTCAGAGTAGTGATTATACCTGTGGGAGCTCAAACTCAGATACAGTGAAGATGTTCCCAATGGATGAAAATAAAAAAAAAATAGAACAAAAATACTGTGTTTTAGACTTGTGGCCTGAGACTGTTGGCAAAGGTTATAGGTCACAGGGCTGCTCTCTAGTTTCAAAATAAGCCCACATGGCGGCATGGCTGGTGAGAAGGACTCTCTTAATCCTGGAGCTGCTGCCACTTGACAGGGATGGTGTTTCAGGTGGACACTTGTCTTAGGGGGAGAACAGGGCATGGCTCAGAGGATGATGCCTCGGTAGGGCTCAAGTTTTATTCCAGGTGCCTGATACAGAGAAATTTACTCAATAGGTATTTTTTTTTTTTAATCAAAGAAGAAACAGCAGCACAGATAGTGTCATTGAATTTCATCTACGACAATCCTTGTTTAAGCTATTTTCAAGGAACATGAGGCTTAGGATCAAACCAAAATTGTTAATTTTGTAAATGGAGCTTGTTACTGATTTGTGTGACTGTGCTAACATGCAGAAAGTGTCTTTGATAGATATTCACTTATTTAGTCAGCAGTTATGTACGTGCACCTCCAACATGCAAAGCTCCAGGTTACGTTCCATAAGAGACTATGGAGATACTAGTTATAACCTGTCTGCTTCATGGGCTTATTGTCTAGTTTGAGAGACAGCCTGTACGACATAAAACATCGTACAGGCGGTACAGATAAACTCCTGTATGAGAGAATAACCTCCAGCTGGACATTCAGCAAAAACGCAGGTTTTATATTTAAAAGGTGTGGCTCCCTAAGTCGTTTCCAAAAGGGCTTGTGGGCTGTGAATCCAGGCGCTCTTAACATTTTGAAGTTCTCCGTAAGAAGCCACAGTCACTCAATAGTGTTGTGTTTTCTTGAGGAGATGTAAGATGTAGCCACTCTTAATCATGACAGTTTGGTGATGTGGAAAGTAAATAAATGTCTCAAAAAAAAAGCATGCATCTTTTCTAGTTCTGTGTAAGAATCTGCAAGTATTGTGTCCATAAAAATATTTGAATCATAGATGACACGCTGGAGTCACAGTACGAGAAAATAGCAATGCCACCGTGCTGCTTACCGATTAATGTGAATTTTTCCCCCAGACACCTCTTAGGAAATATGATGGTGTTTTTGAATTTTATAAATGTTGTGCTTCATAAAGGAATGCCATTCTTCATGTAATAAACATATAGACAATTTTTGACATGAAATAAAAGTAACATTTTTTTGGGATAATTTCAGCACTGATGTCAATGCTTTAGTTGAAGAAATCCACAAAGCAGAACCTCTAATCACAGCTTCACGGACAGAGCAAGTCAAACTTTTAATACAGAGACTGCAAGAGAAACTTGGCCAGCACGGCAACCACAAATTCTATCTTTTTAAGGTAATACACGTTTTAAAAATACTAGGTGGAAAAATTTCAGTAAACTAATTGAGTTTTATTAATCTCTTTCCCTAAAAAATATTTTTCTTTCCCTAAAAATATTTTTCCACAAAAAAAGTTTATGAGCAATTTATTCCAGTGCCTCACATGTATTTGCTAAGACAATAATCGTTAAATAAATGAGTGACATTCAAAACATTTATTTCTTGAGAGGTTACATAAAGATTTGTGGTAAGTTTAACTCCCTTTTGTAATGATAAATTTAAAGGATTATCATTACCTATTAAGGTTGTTTTAAGTTATTGAATAATTAAAATTTTTTTTAGTTTGAGTAATATTAAGAAATTGTGTTCCAAAATATATGAACATTCCATATTTTCTGCTTTCATGTGATCTAAAATATACCACAGTAAATTATTTATCTATATGAATTATGTAATTTTAATGTGATGTAAATATGTTTATTTTTCTCTACCACTTTTGGCAATTAAATACAAAATGTAACAAATGTCATTTAGTACTTCAGGATAAGCTTTTATATTTTCTTTATTATTTAAACATATTTAATAGTGTATTCTAGAATTGGTTCATATTACACTGCTTTTATTAATATGTTTCATGATTTAAATATAATTATTTTAATAAAATGTAATTATTATTTATATCTCACCTATGCAATCTGATACAAAATATCTGGGCACTCTTTGACAGTCATCCATGCCTTCAAGTTTCTACAAGAGGAGTTACATGCTTGTGGAATCTCTGTTTCCAGAAGGTGGCACTGTTTAACTTCAAATATGAGGTCTGTGCCGCCTGTGATCTCGTAATTTATTCTTCAAAGGAAACATTTTTTTTTTAATCTTCTATTTTTTTTTTATTTATTATTCCAGGATTTTGTGAGGGTACAAACATTATAGTTACACTTTATGTCTTTGCCTCACCCAAATGCAGGTTAAAGGCATGCCCTTCCCTCCCTTTAGTGCTCCCCGTGTCCTTTAGTTGTAGATTTGCCCCCCCATCCCCCTAGTCCCTAGAGAATATTTCTGCCATGTGATCACCCTAGTGTTGATCAGTTAGTACCAGTTTGATGGTGAGTACTAATGGATCCCGTTCTTCTGCTCTTTTGGTGCCTCACTTTGGATAATGGGCTTAAGTTTAATCCAGGAAAGTATAAGAGGTGCTAGATCACTGTCGTTTCTTATGATTGAGTAATATTCATTTTGATAGTGAAAATGGATACTTTCAATAGTTATACTCTGGCAGTAGACATAACTGGGCT
>CAUYSK010105113.1:0-19861 GCA_963575035.1 Avahi laniger
AGTCCCAGCTACTTGGGAGGCTGAGGCAGTAGGATCGCTTGAGCCCAGGAGTTTGAGGTTGCTGTGAGCTAGGCTGACGCCACGGCACTCGCCCCAGGCAAGAAAGTGAGACTCTGTCTCAAAAAAAAAAAAAAAAAAAAATGGAAACAATCCAAATGTCCATTAACTGATGAATAGGTAAATAAATGTAGTATATACATACAATGGGATATTATTTGGCAATAAAAAGAAATGAAATACTGAGCTTTACAACGTGGATGAATCTTAAAATTACATCCTAAATAAAAGAAGCCAGACACAAAGGACCACATGCTATATGATACCATTTACATGAAATGTCCGTAACAGGCAAATCTATAGAGACAGAAAGCAGATTAGTAGTTGGCTAGGGCTGAGGGAATGGGGGGATTGGGAGGTGACAGCTAAGGGAAATGGGGTTTCTTTTTGGGGTAATGAAAATGTTCCAAAACTGATTGTGGTGATGGATACACAACTCTGAATATATTAAAAGCCACACTTTAAATGGTGAATTGTATGGTATGTGAATTATATCTCAATAAAGCTGTTTTTTAAAAAAAGAAGACGTAGTGGCATTTAGCAAGATCTTCAAGTTTGAGTAGGAATTCCTCAGGTAGAAGAGAGTACTTGGGAGATATATTTCAAACTGAGCCAATAAAATGAAAACAGTGAAAGCTGCACCATTTGGGGAGAAATGAATAGTGTTACCAGAGCAAAGAGTTGTTTTGAGGGAAGGGAAGAGGTAGTCTAGCCTATGGAGGATCTTGAGTTACTTCAGAAAAATTTGGACTGTATTCTGTAGACAAAAGGAGCCAAAGGCCTTTAAAGCAGAAATAAAAATGATATTCCTTCTACTACTTCAAGGCTATCACACAAAGCTTCTTTGTAACTTTATAATGGTGTCCTTCTCCCACTCCAAACAACAAAATGGGACAGAATTTCTACCAATAGATATCTGGTAATACTTACTTTCATTTCTGACAATTTACTTGTTTCAGGAAGTGTTTGATGTCTAGAGGAACGCCTTAAGGGTATCGCTGTTTCTTCAGTGGCCTTTGACCTACTGATGTGTAAAGCTTTTGCTTTTTCAATCAATTGTTTTGCTTTTGATATATTTTTTGAAGCATTGCTTGCCTAGACAAAAATTTGAAATATTAATTTAGATTGCTGGCAAATATTTTATATTAATAGAAAAAATAGTAATATATAGTAACAGAAAAAATACAATTGCAAATCACATTAAATAATCAACAAAGTTCTGGCAGTCTTACTGATCACAAATAAAAAAGAAGAATTAAAAATAAAAAAAAAAACAACAGAGAAGAGGTTATTCAAATCTACCAGGCACTTTAAATTAAAATATGCCTAGTTATAATTAGTTTGCCTTTGTTTTTTACTTGAAATTGTCCGAATAAATATATTTAAACATGTACAAAACTCCCAGAAGGATATCTGTAGTATAGATTTGGCAATCTATTTTTTATGCTAGTCTTCAAATTCAAGCAAAGAACTTTTCAAATACAAATAGTTACTCAGCCTATTGTATGCAAGGCTCTGGGTTGGATACCATAAAGGAAAAATGTTATAATACCTAGGTCTCAAGGTACTTACATAGGATAGTAAAAAAAGAGTAAGAACAGATAGGTATAGTACAATTATATACATTATTATTGTGTGTACTATTATGTGTATATATACATCACACATACATACGCATAGAGACAGAGACAGAATGATACATATCAGGTACACAAAAAATATGTCATAACTTTTTAAGAGTTGAGAATACTTTATGATAAATCAGAGCAAAGCTAAAAGGGTATTATGGTATGGAAAAGAGCACTAGGTAAGAATAAAGTCTAGTCTTGAAGCCTTGCTCTGCCATTGGTGTACAATGTGACCACGTGCATTTAAATATTATCTTCCAGAATCCAGAGAATGTGCTTTCCATATTCTGAGTTCTACAGGTTTTTATGTTGAAATTAAAACCACACAAATAGCAAGATGTAAAACAGTTTACGTTATATGATCCCTTTAAAAAAAGATAATATAGCTATTTAAGCACAGAAAAAAGTCTGGAAGGATAAATATGTAACTCATATAACTATTAAATTATTATTTGGAAGGATAAACACTAAGCTGTTATGACTATGGGGCTCTTAGGAAAACCAGTTTGCTCCTCATTCTAATAAAAATATGAAAAATCTCTCCCAGAAAATTACTAAGATCTTCTCCTAGATCTAGTACATAAGCCTGGATAAGGCTTCAGAGAACAAGGGCCCTGTGGTAAGAGGTTCAATGACAGACTATGAGATAAAATAACTGATCTAAGTAATTTCGAAAGGGCCTCAATTTGGATACATTTAATTTTGACATTGGTCTGGCTGGAAAATTTATCACTGAATCTCAATTCTAAGGAGTACATGATGCAAACCAAGGCACAATATTTCTAAAATTAAAGTTGAAGTTATCCTCTAGAATTATTACCAGGAAGAACAAAATATATGGGATAAAGTTCACCTCAGAGACTTTAATCTTTAGCTGTGGTACAGCCAGCTTTCCAACAGGCTAAGGACTGTCTTTCCAACTACTCATAGTTGTATGACTCTAGGAAAGATTCTTCCCAGAGTCACAAATAAAAACACGTTTCCTCATCTCATAAACCGTAAGTTTCTTCATCTACAAAACAGGGTTAAATGATATTTACTTTATGAGAATTTCCACTATTCTATCCACTAATAAAAAAAATTTTAAATATTTACTTTATGACAATAATGATATGAGTGCTAGGCACAATGCCTAGAATGTGATAAGCAGTCAAAAGTACGACAGCTGCTAAATAAAAAAAAAGAGATACCAACTTTCTGTAGCAGTGGTTTTCACCCAAGGATTGTATCAGTGTCACCTTGATGGCTTTTTCAAAACACAGGTGCCTATACCTACTCATCCTGGAGAGAATCCAATTCTCCCACGGTGGGGACAAGCAGCTTATTTTTGCAGAACCAACTAAACTATTCTTATATATCATACCTCTCCCTTCAGAGCTGTGGTTTTTCAAGTAGGGGTGGTTTTTTCCCTTCCAGGGGATATTTAGCAACATCTGCAGACGTTTTTTGCTGCCATGACTACAGGAGTTGGGGTGCTATTGGCATCTTATGGGTAGAGGCCGAGGTTGCTGCTAAATATCCTACAATGCACAGGACAGCCCACCACAACAAAGAATTATCCACCCAAAACATCAACGATAGTAAGACTGAACTTTACTTATGAGCCTCTAAGCTGTAGAAATAAACCAAAAATTCAATCATGACCTATAGGCAGACTGAATGTGTCCCCCCAGAATTCATACGTTGAAATCCTAACCCCCAATGTGATGGTAGTAGGCAGTGGGGCCTTTAGGAAGTAATTATGTCAGGAGGGCGGAGCCTTCACTCTGCCTGCTCTCCACCATGTGAGGTCATCTGCAAACCTTACCAGATACTAGATAGACTGGCACTTTGATCTCGGACTTCCCAATCCCCAGAACTGTGAGAAATAAATTTCCACGGTTTAAGTCACCAGTCTATAACTTGCTATAGCAGCCCAAACTAAGACAGACAGCCTTAGAGAAAAGTATTGGAATGTAAACTAAGAAAGCTTTTTATAGGTAAATTATATACTGCCCTTATCGATTACATTCACCTTCACAATAAGATATCTTAATAACCTAACTAGAGAAATGGAATAATAGTTAAAAATAATATAGGGTTGTAGTTAATCAATTTGTGAAACATATGAATTTTCTTTTGGCTTATTACTTCCAATAGTAGTGTAGGTTTTTTGTTTTATTTTTAGGGAAATGGAATGCCACTTTTAGGACTCTCTAATATTTTAATTACCTTTCTAGTTGGAGAAGTAAAATCTCCATCAGTTGCTTCAGATTTCTCAGATCTTTTCTTAGATTTTTTCTTAGACTTTTTGGGACTGCTAATTCTGGTGAATTTCATTCTGAAAAAAAGATAAAGTATTCAGAAACATTTTCATGATTACAATGTATAAGAGTCTCAATTAAATATAGATAAAAACCAACTAGTGCTCCAATTTCTAGACTATTCTAAAACAGGAAGAAAAAAATAACTGTCAGTTTCAAAACACTGATTCAAAAGAAAACCAAATTTTATTATCTCCTTTAGAAATAATGAGCTTTATAGAAAATTAGCTTTTAGGATCATTCTTATATTAGCCAGAACCAGTATGTAAGCACACTATATACTTCATAGCGCATGGGTCAATTTACTCAAGAAATAACATTCTATGTTCTTGTTTTTTTTTTAAAGAGGGAGTTTCACCCTATTGTCCAGGCTGGATTGCAGTGGCTTGATCACAGTTCACTGTGATCTCAAACTCCTGGGCTCAAACAATCCTCCCACCACAGCCTCCTGAGTAGCTAGAACTACAGGTACATGCCACCATGCCCAGCTAATTTGTTTTTTGTAGAGATGAGGTCTCATTATCTTGCCCAGGCTGGTCTCAAATGCCTGGCCTCAAGCAATCCTTCTTCCTTGGCCTCCCAAAGTGCTGAGATTACAGATTATTTTTAATTTCTTATTTGTTCAATCCACAGAATTCATATTTGAAGGACATTTCTTCAGGAATTAGCAATTGTTTTGAATAAGAGTTTAGCTCATCTAAAATATATCTAGAACTCTTCTGAAATTATGTCTGACTTTAAATTAAATGCGGAAAACAAGAAGCATTTTTTCAAACTTTGTTCTTTTTCTTATAAATCAGCTGTTTTCTAGAAAAAAATAACATTCTCGAATACTTGACATATTTTCCTCCCCAGGTAATAATACATGCAGAATACTAGAACAAAACAAAACTTTACCTAATAGGGCTCTCTGAATCAGAGGGTACTGTTATTAATTCCGCTGTATATAAACTATGCTTTTCTGATAAGCTGGCTGCTTTTGGAGTGGAAGCCTTTACTGGACTATTATCTTGTGCATCTTCGGAATCAATATCTCTAATGGTTACTGGAGTAGGCATGCTTCTACTTCTTACAGACCTTCTGGCTGATTTGGGTGTGGAAACTATTACCAAGCTGTCTTCAGGTTCAGCTTTAGAACACATAACCTTATCATCTTTAACTCGTGTGCTGGTTTTTCTTGATGATTTATTGTTACAGAAACGGGAAATCTTTAAAGGATCATCACTTGCTACACAAACAAGATTTTCACTGTTAAATAAAGAGCTGCTTTTGAAAACTTCTGTCTTTTGTCGTAAACTCATTCTTATCCTATTTTGATTTTGTTTATCTTTTAAGGAAAAGGTTGTTTCTTTCTTTTGAGTATTTCCCTCTAGGTTTTCACCTGGAATAGCCCCAGTATCTAATGTTTTCTCACCCTTTTTCTTTAGTTTTTTACTTTTCGTCTTAGGAAAACTTCCTTTATCAGTGTGTGATTGTGAATTGTCATTATTTGAAATCATTTGAATATCAGGGTTTTCCATGATTTTTTTAGAATTGTTACCTCTTCCTTCCTCATTTAGAGATTTTTCATTAAGGTCTTTCTGCTTATCAGAAGACTTTTTAACTCCATTTTTAAGTGCATCTGATGCGGGCTGCCTAAATGCTTTCATAAATTGCTGTCTTTCTTCTAGAGTACATTTTGGTTTCACCGCTTCAGAACTTCCGGCTTCTAACACTGCCAATTCTAATTCTTCCTCCTGGATAACAACATTAGATTTTCTTTTCTGAATTGTCTGTTCATTCTCAGGATCAGATAGACTATTTTCCATTTCAAGTTGCTTTTGTTTCAAGAAAATTTGAGGTATTTTCCCCATCTTTTTGGGGGGAATAGGGTGAACTTGTGCAAGAATAGTAACTGTCTTAAAGTGTACCTGCTGGGAAATTTCACAGTTTTCTGTATCACTTATATAATCACTTTTGACTATTTCTTCAACAGTTTCAGAAGGTACACAAATTGACATTGTTGAGTCTGGTATCTGTTCCACTTTATTTTCTCTGTGACTTTTTAAAAATTCCTCATACGATACAGTAATTGTACTATCATTTAACTGGACTATTTTAGTTACATTATCTCTAGAGTTTACATCATTTGTAGTAGTCTCAATTTCATTAGTCAGGAAAGGCATTATCTGTTTACTATCTTCATCATCTTTTTTAAGCAGATTTACTTCCTCCGCCAAGGGTAAACTTTCGGATAGATCTATTACATCTCTGCGCTTCCTTTTTCTCAACTTTTTGCAATCATTTTTCATGGTCCCTTGTTGAGGATTTACTTTTTTAGAATTTTTCTTGGAGGTCATAGTACTTGACTGATTTTTTATATCCTGGATGCTTTCTGCAAGTACCTCTACATGTTTCTTGTAAAATGAAACAGAAGTACTACTTTCCACAAAATCATTATTTAAACTAGAGTCTTCTTTGCTATCATCACTATTAATTTCGATTGGAGATTCATTTTCAGTTTTAATATTATTTAGTTGATGAGATAAATTAACCCTTTTTCCTTTCTTCTTAAACTCTTTATTTGAGAACATTTCCAAAGGTGCCTTACAGTCTTTGCTACTGTCAATGGGCAATGATACAGATGACTTTATCTTGCACTCTCTCGTTGATTTTGTCTTCTCCATCGCGGGTGAAGTCTTTCTAAAATAATCCAGAATATTACTGGGTTTGGGTGAAGCAAAAGCTCTGTCTCCAGTCTTCCCTACCGGTGATAAATATTTTGTAATTGTTTTACACGAAGATCTGTCACCATCTTTCCTTCGTTTTTTGCATGGCTAGCAATTTAAAAGAAAAAAAGGTATTTATTTCAAGCAAAATAATACAAAATATAAATTTTAAACATGATCTAATAACTTAAGTAATTGGATAAAAATAAAGGAAGGCTTCGTTAGGTGAAAAATGTGATCTATGCAAAAGAAAATGAGCTATGAACTTTAAAGTTAAACCTATATTCAAATCTCAATTTAATATCAAGCTCTCATAATTTGTACACTTTATTGTATATATATACTTCAATAAAAAGTTTATATTAAAACAAAACCAAGGACACTATAGTTATAAGAAAATTTATTAATTTCTCTTGGCCTCTGTTGATAACCTTTGAAAAGCACCACCCACCCCACAGAATCTATACTAAACACCTTCCATAAAAATACGTGAAGTCTGACATATGGTAGCGACCTTACAAATATTAATTCCACTCCCTTTTTAATTTTTTAGCTAAAAATAAATACGTTATTCTATTTCTAAGAAACAGGTACTTAGTGAACAAGTCCAAGATCCCAAAATATACCAACGAAGTAGAAATTATGGTGAAAGGTCACCGTAAGAACACCTACCACAAATCCAGTGGTTTTGTTTGCTATTACAAGTTACAACCTCTCTCCTGAATTAGCTATTACTCTCACAGTATCAAGATGATAATAATGCTAAGCATAGTTATATTTTTGTTGGTCATAAAGTAGCAATTTACATTGACTTTAAGTAAGGGGGAGTAAAAATAAACAAAGTAACTTACATAATAGAAAACAGATATCAACTTACTGGTTACAAAAAGTCACATCAAAAAATAAATAAATAAAATAAAAAATAAAAAGTCCCAACAGTCTTTTCTTTAATTTTAACTTCTCTCAGTTCATTTGTTAGAATAAACTTGCCAAAATAACAAGGATGTTTCTTAAAAGATAAGTAATGAATGGATGATTTATATTTCTAGAAAATTAAAACATATTATAAAGTTATCATGATTAAAAGCATAGTACTGCAGGGGAGGGAGGAAAAGAAAAAAAAAGAAGAAAAGAAAAAAGCATAGTACTGACACAGGAATAAGCAAGCAGCTCAATGGAACAAATTAGAAAACCTAAAACAGGCCAAACACGGTGGCTCATGCTTGTAATCCTAGCACTTTGGGAGGTCAAAGCTGGAGGATCACTTGAGGCCAGGAGTTGGAGATCAGCCTGAGCACCAAAGCAAGACCCCGTCTCTACAAAAAGAAGTATAAAAATTAGCTGGGCTTGGTGGTATGCGCCTATAGTCTCAGTTACTGGGGAGGCTGAGGTACAAGGATCGCTTGGGTCCAGGAGTTTGAGGTTGTAGTGAACTATGATGAACCACAGCATTCTAGCCTGGGCAACAGAGAGAGACCCTGTCTCAAAAAATAAATAAATAAATAAATAAATAAATAAAAAATTTTAAAAAAGAAAACCAGAAACAGACATAAGTATATATTTAAAAACTTAGATACGGTAAAGTAGCATTCAAGTTAGTGGGCAAAAAAGCAGTTAATAAATGGTACTGGGACAAATTTCTAACCATTTGGATAAATATGAGGCAAATAAATTACAGACAGGTTAAAATTGTATATGTTAAAATGAAATCACAAATGTAATAGAAAAATGCTAATGAGTTACTATTATTTATAACTCTGAGATGGTATCACAGGCACTATACAATAGGCTGGAGTCAGGAAGATCTAAGTTCAAGTGCTAGCTCTGACATCTACTCGTGTGGAAACCTTAAGCAAATTATTTTTAACTTTAAAAAAAAATTTTTTTTTCTTTTTTTGAGACAGAATCTCGCTCTCTTGCCCTGGGTAGAGGGTGGTGGCGTCATCACAGCTGACTACAACCTCAAACCCCTGGGCTCAAGCGATCCTCCTGCCTCAGCCTCCTGAGTAGCTGGGACTACAGGCATGCGCCACTATGCCTGGCTAATTTTTTCTATTTTTTGGTAGAGACTAGTCTCACTCTTGCTCAGGCTGGACTTGAACTCCTGACTTCAAGCAATCCTCCTGCCTTGGCCTCTCAGAGTGCTAGGATTACAGGTATGAGCCACCGCACCGGGTCACTTTTAAAGAATTTTTAATTTAACTTACTTTGAATTACTTTTTAATAATCTTCTTTCACCTGCATAATACAGATAATAATACCTCATCACAGTGTTGATATTAAGCAAAATAATGTATAATAAGGCCCTTACCCCTACCATACTAAACAGCATCATTATTATGAAATAGGCTCTCCAAGCAGGGTACCAAAAGCAGAAACTGTAACGAAAAGACTGACAAGACTGATCATACAAAAATCAAGAACTGTGTAACTCAAGTACCAGAGAAATTCTCCTTCACACCTGAGACAAGCTAAGTAACTCACATGATTTAGCAAACACATATCAACATAACAACTATTATCAAGTAGACAAAAGTCACTCCATCCTAAAAAAACAAATAAGAGTCACAGTTAAATGAACATACATCTTAGTTCACTTCCAGGATGCCAAGATACATACTTCAGTTAGAAAGCTAGCCTGAGATGAAAAGGTGTAAGCGTATAGCAAGTCTACCTTAACATGCTAGCCCACTACTTCATGGTATTGGAATCTCATTATTATAATGACAGCTTAGTGCATTGCACTGAAACCTGATAAACACAGGAGAACATCTGCACGCCACGCTGGGACTCCTAACTGCAGTATATTAAGCTCTGGAGCCATAAGAAACTGATTTCTTTACTAAGTAGTTTGTTTGATTCCAGTAGTGACAGGAATCTAGCATTGCTAGAACAGGTAAATGTATGAACTGGTTGAACTTAAAGATTTTGTTCAACGCTAAAGTTCTATGATTCCATATCATGAACCCAGAACTTGACTTCGTGACACGTCAAAAGTCCAAAATATCATGGTCCACCAACATATCAGGATCTGAGAACTAGCCATGGTAGCTTAAATTCCGATTTACTGTGATCCCGCAAATATCTCACAATCTCAGTGCTTGTAAGGACTCACCACGACTCTAAGAAACGACACACTTTGGCAACTGTTCCACACAATGTCCTCCTTTCCCCTCACAGAGGCAAAGTGGGGAGCACCTTCCACACACTCCAGTCCCCCAACACACAGAGAAAAGAACTCGACAGATACTCGACCTCACCTCAATCTCGTAATCCTTCACGGGAGGGGGAGCAGCTGCAGCCGCCATGGCTAGGACCCCCACCATGCTCCCTGCTTCCCGGAATCCCGGCTCCTAGGACCTTACGCGATCCGGGTCGACCTTCCTTAAGGCCATGGAGGCGGCCCGCTCCAGTAGGAGCGAGTTGCTGGGCTGCCGAGTCCGTCTCGGATTCCCCGCGCTCACCGGCACGGAGCCGGCGCAGAGGCTGGGCCCAGCTCAGCTGAGCCGAAGGCGGAAAGAGGTGGTGAGAAAGCGCGGGCAGCGAGGCCCCCGGGGCGCGGCCGGTGTGTGCACGGTGCCGCCGAGGCGGGCACTCCAGGATGACAGCTGGAGACTGGGGCCCAGGTGGGGACAGCAAGCGGAACGCAGATCGGACCGCAGAGCTTCGGAGGGAGTTCTTGTCAATTGGGTTTTCGCGCCGTCCAGAACGCAGGGGGCGGAGTTTACGGCTGCTTCTGGAGGCTGCGCGGACGGTGAGCCGAGAGGGCCAAAACTCTTCCTTTGGCGAAAGTGTGGGAAGCGGTGGAATTTATTTTAAAAGCAGTCGAGAATTTGGAGATTCGAACTTCTGTTCAGTTTCACCGTTGAGGTTGCAATTTGACTACGTCACCTACTCAGTTGATAGCAGAGTTGCAATTTATTCTCTTGACGACCTAGGCTAGCCCCTTTTTAAAAGTGGATATTTTAAAAACACAGAAAAGGAAATAACGATTGATCACATTGCTACCACCTAGAATAAAAGGTTAATGCTTTGGCGAGCGTCCTATTTCGAGATACTCCCTTTGGGATCCGAAATTTCGACTTTCATATCCTTTTAACTGCACAGTGTGAGAGTCATGTTATGCAAACTGATTTTAAAGATTGACATAATTGTGCCCATCTTTATAGTATTTGTTGTAACATAGGGGGTACAAATTTATCCAATGAAATTAGTGGTGAATACTTTTCCTTTCAAACTTAGCCCTGGATAAAGTTTTTGAGGAAGGGAAGAATGCACTACTTTCAGTCTTATACTAAGTATATACTGTTTTGCTGTTTTGGTTTGGTTTTTTTATAACTCATGTACTGTAAGAACGTTGTCCAAGGGGGAGAAGGTGAGAAGGAAGATGAGAGAAGAGAAAATTACAAAGAAAACTTGAAGTCTCGAGACTTCCAGCCCAAACTCAGGCTCTTCCTCTTATTCCCAGCGGCAGCCACTATTATCTATTTGGTAGGCAGCATTGCAGCCTTTTAAAATACTTTTACATACACATATGTATCCATAGAAAAATCTTTAGTTTTGTTTTTATTTACATAAATAGTAATACTATAAATAGCACTCAGCAAAAAATTTTGTTTTTTTCACTCAACATTGTTTTCAAGACCCATCCATGATACATGTAGATTGCATTCATTCCCTTTCTTTCCTGAGCATTCTATCCAATAATGCATTACATTTTATCTATATATTTCCTTTTTAATGAACATTTACGTTGTCTCCAATTTTCTGTTACTTGAACAATGAGTCAATGAACAGTTGTGTTCTTGTCTTCTTGAACACATGTAATGTTTCCCTAGGGTACACATCTAGAAATAGAATTGCTAGAGTATGTCTCCAGTGCTGTTTATTCTTCTGAATTACAAAGTATTTAGACTACATTGATTTGTTAAGGATTTGCACTGAGTTTATTTTAGATTTGTAGTTAGTATTTTACTGACTCTTATTTAGGAGCTCTTGGTATTTATCTCTTTTATTTTAAATTTTTTAGAGACAGGGTCTCACTCTGTTGCCCAGACTGGTATGCAGTGGCATGATCATAGCTCACTGCAGCCTCAAACTCCTGGGCTCGAACAATCCTCCTACCTCAGCCTCCCAAGTAGCTGGGACTACAGACACATGCCATCATGCCCAGCTAATTTTTCTATTTTTTGTAAAGACAAGGTCTCACTATGTTGCTCAGGCTGGTCTAAAACTCTTGGCCTCAAGCTATCCTCCTGCCTCAGCTTCCCAGAGTGCTAGCATTAGAGGCATGAGATACCTCACCAGGCCCATTTATCAACTTTAAATTAAATGAACTCTCACATTTGTAAAGCAATTTACAATTTACAGTATGCCCCTGTCATTTTAGATTATCTTTCCTATCTGGTAACCCATACTTTTAAAAATTGTTAATATTAACTTTTATATTTATCAGAGCAATGCCTGTACTTGGTTTAAAGTATCAAAGAACATTATAAAACTTACTATCAAAAAACAGTTGATTTCTGTTTCATACCCCAGGTCTATATCCCAGTGGCAGCTACTTTCAAAACTCTTCTAGCATTATAAATATGTTCTTATTTTTAAGTACTATAATATGTGCTAGGTGCAGTGGGTCATGCCTGGAATCCCAGTACTTTGGGAGGTCGAGGTGAGAGGATCTCTTGAAGTCAGAAGTTTGAGACCAGCCTGGGCAACATAACAAGACCCCATCTCTAAAAAAACAAAACAATTAGCTAGGCATGGTGGTACTCAGGTGGGAAGCTGAGGTGGGAAAATCCCCTGAGCCCAGGAGTTGGAGGCTGCAGTGAGCTGTGATAGAACCACTGTACTCCAGCCTGAACAACAGAGCCAGACCCTGTCTATAGAAAAACCCAAAAACAAAAAAACTGTACTAATAATATGCTTGTACAGATATTCTTTGATTTAACAATTTAAAAAGATATTCATTAATGCCCTGTTATGCTGGTTTTAGAATTTAATTCTCTTATGATACCACCCTCTCCACTTCCTCTCCTCACACCTTATCAACAGGTAAATAAATAAGCAGATTTTATAATAGTATACCCATACAATAGAATACTACTCAGCAATAAAAAGGAATGAACTATAATATTAATATATGCAACAACATGGATGAACCCAAAAATCCTTATGCTGGGTGAAAGGAGCCAGATGAAAAAAGAATACATACTACATGATTTTATTTATGTCAAATTCTACAAAATGGGCAGTGTGCAGTGGCTCATGCCCATCATCCTAGCACTCTGGGAGGCCACAGTGGAAGCATTGCTTGAGGGCAGGAGTTTAAGACCAGCCTGAGCGAGAGCGAGACCCTATCTCTACAAAAAATAGAAAAAATTAGCCAGGCGTGGTGATGCACACTTGTAGTCCCAGCTATGCGGTGGCTGAAGTAGGAGGATCCCTTGAGCCCAGGAGTTTGAGGTTTCAGTGAGCTCTGATGATGCCACAGCACTCTACCAAGGACAATAGAGCAAGGCTCTGTATCAAAAAAAAAAAAAAAAGATTAAGAGAATGAAAGTGGAGAAGAGGGTTTTTTTTTGTTGTGTTTTTTGTTGTTTTTGTTTTGTTTTTGAGACCTGTTACCTCAGACTCCCCCTGCCTCGGGCTCCAGGCCCACACCACTATGCCAGGCTAGAAGAGCATATTAAGAAGAGTTTCTATGACTTATGAATTGGAGACTGTCAGATGATAAGACAATTCAATGCAGCATGTGATTCTGAATTGGACCCACTGCTATAAGGAACATTACTGGGACAAATGATTAAACTTGAATAGGGGTCTTAGGATTAGATGGTAACAAAGTATCACTGCCAAATTCCTGTTTTTGATGGTTGCACCTTGACTTTGTAGGAAAATGTATCTATAGGATGCTGGCACTTACTCTCAAATGGTTTATTTAGGAAAAAATATTTTTTGCACTGTACTTGAAACTTTTCTGTATGTTAGAGATTTTGAAAATTTGAACTTTCAAAATTAAAAAATACATAGCATTAATAAAAATTTTCAAGAGACATAAGCCAAGATTAGTTATTTCTTGATTATTTTTGGTTGTTAGATGGTATTTCTTTGTATGAGTTGTTATTCAAAACCTAGGTCCTACAATTTACTTAGTTGTAGCCAGTTGATTCTAAAGAATGTGTTAATAGTATTAAGTGTGAAAAAAGGGGAGTCAGAGAGCAAAAATATTGTCAGTATGTGCCCAGTATAATTGGAAATTTCTGAGACGAGGTTGGAGAGAGGGGAGGGGAAGACTTTGCTGACCACATGACCAAAGTAAAACTCTGTTTACAACTTGATTTTCCGGCTGTTGTGATTATTTTCAACAATTATATTCCTTATTTATTTTTTAGACAAAGTCACATTTTGTCACCCAGGCTGGAATGCAGTGACACTTAACTGCAGCTTTGAATTCCTGGCTTCAAGTGATCCTCTTGCCTTAGCCTTCTGAGTAGCTAGGACTATAGGCACCACCACACCTTGCTAATTTTTAAATTTTTTTGTAGAGACGGGGTTTCGCTGTGTTGCCCAGACTTGTCTCAAACTTCTAGCCTCAAGCAATACTCTAGCATCAGCCTCCTAAGGTCCTGGGATTATAGAAGCCACTGCATCTGGCCAACAGTTATATTCTCATTGTAAATAAATAAATTGGCAAGTTGCTTTGTTTCTTGTGAGTTTTATTAGTGTGAGTCTCTGCAGCAATGTAATAGCTTGAATAAACAATAATAAATGAAAAAAAGTTTAAAAGACAAAACAAATTTAAAAAAATGACAAATAACAAAAAAGAAATAAAATGTAAAAAATAGTGTGAGTCTCTGTACTCCTGAATCTGCTTACATCTGGGAACACTTGAAAAGTCAGTTCCAGACCAATGTGCTGCCGTGGAGATTATAACTCTGTAAAACCCTGTCTGATGGCCAGCTGGCATGTATCATTGCTACCTCCAGACCATCTTCCTCTCTACAATGGACAAGACTATTTACTCGTTAGCAACTAGTGCTCTAACGTTAAAAAAAATGCATCCAAAAATTTTAAGCCTGGGGGTGAGTGGTTTTACAAGATTTCCTTTTCTTTGTTTTGTTTTTTGGTATAGTGTGGATGTATTAGGTGTACATTTCCTGCCTCCCATCAGTTAGTAGACTAAGAAAAAATAAAGTTGAATGAGGCTAACATTAGTGTGTTAGTTTTATGGACATTTTCATTTTCATTTTTTTTTTTAAGGCTCCGTCCCTCCACATCCTGGGCAGACATGGGGACAGGGCCTCTTTAATTTTTTTTCCTTTTAATTTCATGTGGTAAAGCCCTCAGGGGTGAGGTCTGATGCTGTTCAGTTAGCTTTAGTGAACACACAGAACATACGATGTCCAAAAACATTTAATGAATCCTGTTTTTACTCATTCAGTCTGTGCCTAAGTGCTCTTGTTCCCTTGAACCATTAGACTTTCTTTCCCCCCCTTTTCCTGTCAAACCTGTTAAAGGCCACCATCCTAATTCAAACCTCTACCCTATGATACCTTAACTAATCCTATATGTTTTTTCTTATTTACCCCACTCTCCATCTATTTTATGTATATTCAGTTTACAGAACAAATATTTATTGAGAATTTGCTGTCAGCCAAGCCATAGTTCATCTTAAGACAGACCCCGAGTCCCTCCTAACATTTATCTTCCTAAAACATTGTTTTGCAACTGACACTGCACATGCAAAAGCCTTTAATGTATACGCATTAAAGTCAAAACTTCTTAACCTGAATTCCATGGCTCCTACCTTTCTTTCAACTTCATCTCCTAATATATTAATAGTAGTCAGTCCTACCTTTCCGGTCAAATTGGTCTACCCCTTTTTTTTTTTTTATCAAAATTAAACTATTATTATTGAGTTACTAATACTTTCAATGTTTTGTGTAGAAACTTAAACATTTAAAAAAAAACCTGTATTCATTCAACAGATACTTATTGAGTACAGTATCTAGGCTTCAGGATAAAGCTAATTTCCCATTTTTTCTCCAGAGTGGTTTCCCTTTTCTAATTTTCTCCAGTTCCGAGTGTCATTTTCTTAGCACAAAAAAATGTGGTAGAAAGAGATTTAGTCTGGCCCGGGAAAACTGGGATCTAGCCTCTAGTATGGATTCACTGTGTAACCCAGAGCAAATTGCATTCAGTTATCTCTCTGACCCACAACCTGGTTTTGTAGGGTTTGTCAACGAATCATTTTTACCTTTTTAAATGGTTGGGGGGAAAATGCAATGACTATTTTGTGACATATGAAAATCAAATATCAATGTCCGTAAGATTTTATTGCACACGGTCACACCCACTTACTCACTAGGTTGCAACAGAGACCTATGGCCTGCCAAGCCCAAAATTATTTCCTACCTGGTCCTTACAGAAAAAATTTGCCAACACCCGTCTCGGACTTCTGCCAGGATTGCTGTTGCACTGGTCATCACTTAGGCCTCTTTTGGCCCCCTCACTAGACTATGAGCTTCTGGGTGGTGGCACTTGGGTCTTCTGAGCCTCCCAAAAGGCCTGCCGCTGCTGGGAGGCTCATTTATGAGGGAGGTAACACAACGACGGTTTAAGGGCCAGAGTTCTGGCGTCAGATCTGGGTTCAAATCCTTCGGCTTGGAACAGTTGATTTCCTCACTCTGTCCCGCTGTTTCCTCCTCTGAGCAATGGAGATACAAGTAGGGCTGAAAGCGAGGCAAGAATGAGATAAAATATGCGAAGCGCTTAGCGATTTATCAATCCCGCCAAGCCTTCAGGCGTTTCCTGGGGAACTGCCCAGGGCGGAGCAGTTAGTCAGCAGGCAGGGACAAGGTGAGTGGCTGGAAGGGCGGCGCTAGGACCCGGACGCCACGCACGGGGCGCTGCCCACGCAGCCGTCAATCAAGGCCGCCGCGGGGCTGGGCGTAGCGGGGCGGGGCGGGGCGGTGCTTCCGCCTGCGCGAGGCCACGCAGGGCCGCTCGGCGGCGCCGGGCACAGTTGGGAACCCGCGCCCGCTGCCGCCGGCAGTGCGGCCGGATGAAGGGGGCGATGGAACTGGAGCCCGAGCTGCTGCTGCAGGAGGCCCGCGAGAACGTGGAGGCGGCGCAGAGCTACCGGCGGGAGCTGGGCCATCGGCTACAAGGGTTGCAGGAGGCGCGGAGGCAGGTCGGAGCGCCGCGCCCGGAAGGGTGCTGTGGGCCGGGGGAAGGGCTCGGGGTGCCGGGCGGTGGGCGAGGGCAGTGAGGGCTCCGAGGTGTGGGAGTGCATGAAAACTCTGAAGGAAGAAGGGAAGAGGCTCTGCAGGTGAAAGGAGACCTAGTAAGGTCTGGGAATGGGGGACGTGGGAGCTGGGGAGATCAACGGGAAGACAAGTTTGACGGAGAGAGGGAGAGTGTGAGGAGCGTTCCCTCAACTTTGTGGGGCAGTGATGGGAATGGGGTGGTGTCCGAAGTTGGGGAGAATGAAGGACCAAATCCGAGGGGATCACAGAGGGTAGTGATGAGTTAGGGGAAGTGGAGATTATTTGGGAAAATCTGCGGTGGATAGAGATTGATTTTAGAGAGCCTGAGGAGAAGGTGGGGGACAGTGACCTGGGGAGAGCAAAAGGTGGAGACAAAAAGGACATTGGAAGGGGAGGACTAAGGAGAGAGAGTGCAGAGATAGGGATTGAGAAGCATTAGGGTTAACGCTAAATGAATGGGATTTAGGCCCGAATGTGATCTTGAATGCATTTTAAAAAATCATTTAGAGTAAGCCTGTTCTGGATGGTTTAGATTAGAATTTAAGGTGAAGCTATGTTGGAAGGCAGAAGAAGGAAAATGAAATGCTTGAGAGGGACTACAAAGGCGTCGGGAAAGGGAAAGACAGATTTAAAGAGAGGAGGACTGAAAGGAGAAGCTAAATAAACTTTCAAGTGGTGCAGTTATCTGTTCCATGGGGAAGGAGTTATCAAAGATATGGGAAAGCCACATGGTTTCTCTACACGCTCAAACATATACAGAAAAAGATATAACCCACTGCCAATGTGTGATAGGAGAGATAATCCTCAGGCTATTAACATAAGTGCTTAATAAATGCTTTCTGAGTGGGTAGGATTCCATCTGAATTTCTCTAGATCACACTAGATATTAATCTATATCGTCATCCTAGGAACTCCCATACTGCATGGAATCTGAAAATGGTAGAATAGCGCTGTGATAAGTGTCTTTGGATATTCTCATCATTAAGGGTACTCAACATGCTTTGGGTTTTATATATATTAAAATCCTTGTAGAGCTGGTGTAAAGCAGGCATCATTTGTA
Source organism: Avahi laniger (assembly GCA_963575035.1). Lineage (NCBI taxonomy): Eukaryota > Metazoa > Chordata > Mammalia > Primates > Indriidae > Avahi > Avahi laniger. The sequence goes on from CAUYSK010105113.1 coordinate 18,028, forward strand.
TTTTAGTACCAAAACCAGGAGCAGAATCTAGATATGACTGTCTTGGTTTGGTGGCCTTTCAAGGCCTTTCAATGCCCTCATCTCAATTTCCCTTTGAAAACATCTGCATTATTCCTTCTCCTCTTTTGAAATAGAGGTTGTAAATCTAGAACATTGTTTTAAAAGAAAGAGATTAAAATACCTCTTATTATATCACTAATGTTTTAGCTAGTTAAGGTACATTATGTATGAGCATAACTGTTGTTAACTCTGCATCAGCAGTTAAGCAGTAGAGTTGACACGCAATGAATGAGGTTAGTACCTGGGAGTAGTTACTAATTTCTCACATAATATTGGATAAATTAAAAAGAATTTAGTTTGATCCCATCCTAGATGATTTAGTGTTCAATTTCGAAGTCTATATTCTTTTAAATTTTATATCCGATAATTTAAATACTGCACATACTTTCCTATAACTTTGTGTAGTTTAGTATGGGCTTTTGTTTTGTTTTTGAGGCCCATTGTCTCAGGCTTGAGACAGAAAACACCAAAAGAACATCCATCACAATTAAGTTCCTGGTGACACTGCCTTCTAACTAGACTGAGTAATAGTGTAGTTCTCTTTCGTGAACCGGCATGTGTTTTGTGCCAATGCCAGTTACAACAGTGTCTCTCCTCAAAGTTAATTCTAGTGCATTGTGCATGTTTGGGTTTGTGGAATAAGTCCTCTGTCAACTTGCATTTTAAGGAAGGTCTGTGTTACAAAAATATTATCAAAATAAGCAGCTGCTTTTGTTTGGTGGTTATGGTTCCAGTCATTTTCAGAATATCTACATAAAATGTATGACCTTTTAGTCAAAGATTTTGCATGGGGGAAGGATGGGAAGAGCAGAGAGGAAGGGATGCTACCTTTTGTTTGTATTTTTTACTTGCTGATTTTATTTCCTTTTGGAATATGCTTTTTTATTGAGATATAATTCACATACCATAAAATTTATGCCTTAAAGTTTACAATTCAGCGGTTTTTTGTATATTCACAGAGTTGTTCAGCCATCATCACTGTTTAATTCAAGAACATTCTCATCACCCTAAAAAGAAATCCGAGGCCTTTTTGTTATGACAAGAGGCCCATTCGCCACTTTGTGGTGCCTCTGTGGTGAACATAAATTGCTCTTACTCTGTAAACCTGTATCTCGCTCTTGCTCTGTAAACCTATCTTGTCCTTCATCAGTACACTTCGTTTCAAGCTTACAAAAAAGAAAGAAATCCCATACTCCATAGTTGTCACCCCCCGAACCCCTGGCAACCACTAAACTATTAATACTTTCTGTCTGTGAATTTGCTTATTCTGAACATTTCATATAAATTGACTCATACGACATGTAGCGCCTGTGACTGACTTCTTTGACTTAGCATAATGTTTTCAGGGTTCATCCATTTAATAGCATGTATCAGTACTTCAGTCCTTTTTATGGCTGAATTATAATTGTTGTATGGCTATACCACACTTTATCCATTCATCAATTACTGGCCATTGGTTTATTTCAACTTTTTGACTATTATGAGTAATGCTGCTATAAACATTTATTTATAGCTTTTGCGTGGATGTTTTCCATTCTTTTGGAATATACCTAGGAGTTCCTGGATCACATGGCAACTTTTTTTTTTTTTTTTTGAGACAGAGTCTCACTCTGTTGCCCGGGCTAGAGTGCTGTGGTGTCAGCCTAGCTCACAGCAACCTCAAACTCCTGGGCTCAAGCGATCCTCCTGCCTTAGCCTCCCGAGTAGCTGGGAGTACAGGCATGTGCCACCATGCTCGGCTAATTTTTTCTATATATTTTTAGTTGTCCAGCTA
>CAUYSK010105116.1:0-23168 GCA_963575035.1 Avahi laniger
AGGCCAGGAGTTCGAGACTGGTCTGGGCAACATAGCAAGACCCCATTTCTACAAAAAAATTAAAAAATTAGCCAGACGCGATGGTACACACCTGTAGTCCCAGCTACTTGGGAGGCTGAGGCAGGAGGATCACTTGAGCCCAGGAGTTCGAGGCTGCAGTGAGCTATGATGACGTTACTGCACTCCAGCCTGGGCAACAAAGCAAGACTCCATCTCTAAAAATATATCTGAATATATAAAATATGTAATTATCTCATTTACAGATAAGGAAACGGAGATGCATCTTATCCCACTGTGAGGATGAAATGAGGGACATTGAGGTCAGGGCTCTATCAGGTCCTCTCATGAGTACTAACGATTCCTTCCCTGTCTGTCTTTTCCTTTAGGTCCTGCCTCCTGCCTGTCCCTCTCCCTCCAGACTGTTAGAAATGGACACTGTGCCCAGTCCAGACCCCAGCAGCCCAGGCCAGCTCAGAGGGTGGGCCTGGCCACCTTCTTCTCCCTTTGCTTAGGGCCCCTGCTTCAGGCAGGCCAAGGTGTCCCTCATTCCGCTTCCCCTGGGGCCCAAGGGCTCAAGTGGCCCCAAAGCGAATCTCCCTCTGCTGCTCTGCCTTCACCTATCCCAGCTATCCCAGTCTGGTAGTTCTGGAATGGAAGGGCTCTGGCTGCCCCAGGACCCACTGTGGGGTGGGGGCACTGAGTGAGGACTCAGGGCAAGCCCTGCCCCACTCATCTCATTAAAACCCACCTTGTTTCCCTGAAGGAACATTCCTAGGTCTCAAGGGCTAGTATCCCTGAGGAGTAGGGCCAGGCCCAAACCCCCTCGCCTCAAAGCTGCCACATTTAACACCCTTGCTGCTTCTTTGTGTGGGTGAGCGGAAGTGAAGCTGGGGGTACATGGAGTACCTGGTGCCCCCTGCCCACCTCCCTGTGCCTGTATCTAATATATAAATATAGAGATGTGTATACGGATGGTCCTGGCTCTGTCTGTTTGCCGATGCCCCAACCCTAACCATCGCTACTTTGAGAACTGACTTCAGCCTAGCTTCTGCCCAGCTGTGGCTGTAGGTGACCCTGGTGCCCTTTGGCTCCCAGCTGGCCAGGGTTGAGGATGGGGGTGAAAGGAGCTCCAGACTCCTGGAAAGAGTGGGGTGGGGTCAATTTTCCCCTTAGTCACTGTCCTCTCCCCTCTCTTACGGCTTCCTGTCTGACTGGCTGGGGGTGATTTGGGGGTGACTCAGGGGCACCCTACACACCCCCAGATTCTCTGGAATGGCAAGGGGTGGGTGTGTTGTATACCCTGGCCACAAGCACTAGTGGGTGTGGGGAAGGCCACAACAGACATGGTTGGGGGGAAGACTTTATTCCTGCCATGTGGCCAAGGATGGAGGGGTGCTGGGGTCTGTGAAGGGCCTTGGAAGTGTGAGGGCCAGGGCTGCCTGCCTGTTCTGCCTCCACCCTGGCTCCAGCTGAGCCCTGGAGCCTGGCTTCGCTCCAGCAGCAGGCTCAGCAGGTCCCAGGGGTGTGGCAGTGGCCAGTACAAGAGCCGGCCCACACCGGCTAGGCAGGCTGCAAGGCAGCACAGTCCTCCTTAGAGACGGCTGAGCTTGTGGCTGCGGGAGCCACGGGAGTGTGGCCATGAGTCCCCTGTTGTACTACGCCCTGGCCACCCTGGGCAGCTATGTCATGCTGTCCATCTTCTTCCTGCGCCGGCCTCGCCTGCTGCACACGCCCTGGGCTGCAGCCTATCGTGTCCGCCTGGGCGCCCACCGAGGAGGTGAGCTGGGTAGGGGAGGGAAGGGAGGAGCTGGCAGGGATGGGGTGGAGTGAGGATGGCAAGACAGGCCCCAAGGTGGACAGCAAAGAAGGGTTAGTCCATGGGCGGGATGCCAGAAACAGGGCAAGGACCAAAGCAGAAGGAGAGCAAGGTGGCAGGGCAGGGGATGGATAGGGAGGGAGAGTCTGGCTCAACCAGCAGTAACTGGGAAGAGGAAACAGGAGGGAGACCAGAGAAAGGAAGGTGACTAGGCCAGTCCAGGCCCTGGGGACCCACCCCAGCTATCCCACACAGGATCTGGAGAGCGGCTGGAGCACACCATGGAGGCCATGGAGAAGTGAGTGCTCCTGCCCCCAGCCGAGTCACCATGTAAGATTGTGCTGGTTGTGCACTGCATCATACCAAGGGGTCCTATGACTGGAGCACCCTGGAGGTCTGCCTGCACATCCCACAGTGAAGTCTGCACCCCTCCCCCGTTCCCCTACATACCTCCCCACTAACATGCAGTCTGGCCAATCCCAGTCTCCCCAACCTGTGCCCCCACCCCCTCCCCCCAACTGCTCCCCACTGACCTTTGCTCCCATAGCTCCATGACCCAGCGAGCAGACCTCCTAGAGCTAGACTGCCAGCTGACAAGGGATGGAGTGGTGGTGGTGTCACATGATGAGAACCTGTCCCGCCAGTCAGGCCTGAATAGGGATGTGAGCAGCTTGGACTTTAAGGTGGGCCTCGCCCTGACCCCCACCCCCAGGCAGAGAGTCGCCACGCTTCCATGTGTGCCTCTAGTGACGTGCTTCTTGCCCTCCCCAGGACCTGCCCCTCTACAAGGAGGAGCTGGAGATTTACTTCTCACCAGGTGAGAGCAAGGGCTGTGAGCCATGGCCAAGCAGGGCCCACCTTCCCCAGACCCCCGCCTTGGCTTCCCACCCCCAGCCCACCATTTCTCCTCTGATCCCTCCTCCCACAACCACCGCCCACCCCAGGCCACTTTGCTCATGGGTCAGACCGGCGCATGGTGAGTCTGGAGGACACGTTCCAGAGGTTCCCAAGGACGCCCATGAGCTTGGAGGTCAAAGAGGAGAATGAAGAGCTCATTCACAAGGTGGGGCTGCAGGCAGAGGCGGGCAGTGGCCCCAGCTGGAGAGAGGCCTGGCTTGCCCTCACCTGCATCTCCTCCTCCCAGATAGCAAGCCTGGTGAGGCGCTTTGACCGCAATGAAATCTCCATCTGGGCCTCAGAGAAGAGCTCAATCATGAAGAAGTGCAAAGCTGCCGTGAGTCCCTGTCCCTCCTGCTCCAGGGTCCCCTCCTCCCAGGAGCCAGAGTCCTGAGGGGCCTGAGCTAGAGGGGTCTGGGAGGGTTCTGGAGGAACTGGCCCTTGAGCAGGGTCTCCCAGGGTAGAACTTGGAAAGGTGGCTGGCAAGGGGGGTGAGCGACCACATGGTGGCGGCAACAAGGAAGCTACATTTAGGCCTCAAACACTAGGCCAAGATGTTACTTTGATCATGCCAGTAGTAGGACCTCCTGAACATCCACCACCACTCCCCTGAAGCTCACACCTCCTCTCTGCTTCCCCAAGAGCAGATCGATCTCTTTCTCACCCTCTCCTTTCTCCCTAGAACGCTGAGATGCCACAGTCCTTCACGGTGAGCAGAGGATTGTGGGTGCTGCTGCTCTATTACCTGGGGCTGCTGCCTTTCATCCCCATCCCGGAGAAGTTCTTCTTCTGCTTCCTGCCCACCATCATCAACAGGTACCAGGGTGGGGCAGGACCTCAGAAAACACCTCCCCCTCAAGCCCATTGCTCAGGGTCCCCGTGGGGGAGGAGTCCTTGTCTCCTCAGCTCCCTGGATTCCCTCCAAGGTAACCCCCAAGGCTGGGGTTCCTCCCCAGCATTCGTGAATACTTGTGAAATGATATGCAGCTGTGTACTGACAAGGAGTTTCAGGGTAAAGCATTCATTTATTCATCCGAATTCATCCAACATATTTATTGAATGTCTCCTCTGTTCCAGTAAATAAATTATACCAGTAAATAAGACCAATGTGGGTGGGGTGAGGCCCCCAGTTAGCTTACAGTCTGGCTGGGGAGACAGATACTATAGTAACTCTTTATAGTGTGGTTCTCTCAACTCTCAGAAGGAAAAAGCCAGCCTTCTGCAGGGAGACAGGGATTAACAAAGTAACAGCTGGGTAAAGTATCAGGAATTTAGATACTTCCTAGCTTTCAGGCCTAGCCTCTCCCTTTGCTTTCTAACAACTTCCATGCGTCCTCTCCAGGGCTCTCTGTCTGCTCCCCTCTGTTGTCCTGAGAGAAGCTCCCACTCAGCCCCCACAGTCCCTTGCTACAAAGAGATCATTATGCTAAAAGCTTTGAGTAGGTAACTTTTTTCTTTTTTTGAGACAGGATCTCACTGTAGCCCTGGCTGGAGTGCAGTGATGCAATCATAGCTCACTGCAACCTCGAATTACTGGGCTCAAGTGATCCTCCTGCCTCAGCCTCTCAAAGTAGCTGGAACTATAAGCATGAACCACCACACCTGGCTAATTTTTTAAAATTTTTTTGTAGAGATGGGATTTCACTCTGTTGCCCAGGCTAGCCTAGAACTCCTGGGCTCAAGCCATTCTCTCACCTGGGCCTCCCAACTTACAGGCGTGAGCCACTGTGCCCAGCTGATGTGACTTTTTATACAGGACTTGTAAAGTGTTTTTACATCTTTTGGTTTATTTGATCTTTACCTTGTAGCACCTCCAGGAGGTGTGGAAATCATGTTCCCCATAGTACCTATGAAGATTCTGAGGCTCGGAGAGGTTCTGTAATTTGTCCAAGGTCACACAGCTAGAAGTATAGAGCCCAGGTTTGCCCTGGGTCTTCCTTCAAAGCCTACCCTGGGACACGATAAAGGGCCTTTAAAGTCACCCTGGAGTGGGATAATTAGGGGCAAGTAGCTGAACCATGAAGTGCTGTTTGGTCTCAAACTGGCCAGGCCCAACCAGGAGGCCCTTCAGAGTGGGTGTCCAGCTTTGGAATCAAGCTGGGTCCTAGTCCTGGCCCTGACCCCACCATTGCTTTGCTTTGGAGCTGGCAAGTCACCTTAGCTCTCTAAGACTCAGTTTCCTTAACGGTAAAATGGTGAGGGGAGGGGCACATCCTCAAAGCATGAATATTAGAATAGGGTCTCACTGAGCAGTAGGTGAATTGTTCATTTGGGCAGCTACAAAGTTTCTTCTAGGGGGGTAGGGTTACACTGGTCAGGGGGTCACTATTACCCCTGCGATGACAGAGGGGGACCTGGAGGGCTGACCCCCATCTCTCCGCAGGACCTATTTTCCATTTCCCGGCTCTTGGCTGAACCAGCTGACAGCTACAGTTTCCAAATGGTGAGCTGAGCAAGAAGGTTAGATGGAGAATCCCTTAGAGACTTGCCACTGCCCTTCTCTGCCCCATCTCATCATTGCCTTTGTCACCCCAACCAACCCTGCAGGATCATCATGCGGAAGAGTCTGATCCGCCACTTGGAGGAGCGTGGGGTACAGGTGAGGTCCGACTGCCACTCTTGCGGCACGTAGGCCTGGTAGCAGGGTCCGGTCCCAGTCTGCCACTAACGAGCTGGATCACTTGGGCAGGTCACTCACCTTCTGAGTCTCAGTTTCTTCATCTGCAAAATGGGGAGAATGTTATATTTAATTCTTTTGGATATGTAACTGGATCTCAGTAAGAGCATGATAAACATTAGCCATGATGTCGAGGATGATGTATTGAACCTACTATCTTGATCCCTGATGGGGGGAGCTGGGGAAGGACCAGAGGAAGGACAGCCCAGGCCCAGCACCATCCCCTCCCCTGAGCATCAGCTTTGACCAGGTCATTTAATTAGCAAAGCTTTGTTGAGAATGTTCCAGGCACTGTGCTACTGAAGATGGGATCTTACCATCAAGGGCAGGAGAAAAAATGAAGCCACCATTACAAAAGCAATGAGTGGACAGAAAAGAAACAGAGTGCTGTGGTCTGTGGGCTCAGAGGCCTTCTGGAAGAAGTGAGGGGTGAGCAGCTGTATGAAGAATGGGAGGAAGCCGGCTCTCCCGGAAGGGAGGGAGAACATCTCAGCCAGGAGGCCCAGCATGTGTGACTGCTGTGGGAGCTGGCAGAGGGGCTGAGAGGGTCCCCCAGGTTGCAGCGTGGAGAAGTGGCCCAGGGGAGCTAGAGAAGGCAGCAGAGGCTGAGGCTGGCCCGTGGACCTCAATAAGGAACGTGGACTTCAGCCCAGAGGGAAGGGAAGCTTTTGCGGATCTGAAGCAGTGGAGAGACCCGATCCAGTTGAGGTCTGCTGAGTGAACAACGTGTGGAGAAGAGATTGTGGGAACCTATGTGGAAGCAGAGAGTCTCATTAGCAGGCGATGCTGCTACTGACATGACTTGGCTCGGGTGGCAGCACTGGGGATGGATGGCCTCACAGACAGGCGAGGACAGGCTGCTGATTGGCTGTGGGGGGAGTGCGGCATGGCATGACAGAGCTCTTTCAGGTCAGCCCTCTCACTCCTCACATCTTCACCGCAAAGCTGAAGGTGTGGACCACTGTTCTCATTTGTCAAATTAAGAATTGAGGCCAGGTGTGGTGGCTCATGCCTGTAATCCCAGCACTGTGGGAGGCCGAGGCAGGAGGATTGTTTGAGGTCAGGAGTTGGAAACCAGCCTAAGCAAGAGTGAGACCCCCTCTCTACAAAAAAATAGACACAGGATGCACCTGGAGTCCTAGCCACTCGGGAGGCTGAGGCAGGAGGATCACTAGAGCCCAGGAATTTGAGGTTGCAGTGAGCCATAATGATGTCACAGCACTCTAGCCCAGGTGACAGAGTGAGACCCGGTCTCAAAAAAAAAAAAAAAAAAAAGGAGAGATTGAGGAACTTGTCTGGGATAAAAATACTAACTCCACCAACCTTGGTGCCCACAGGAGAAGACTCAGGAACGCAGGGAAGGCACAGACACAGGGCAGGCTGGGAGGCACTGGTGTGCGGGTACACGGTCAACAATTGGTTCTCCGGGAGGAAAAAAATAAAAGGCCTGATTTGAGCGTGAATTTCCCTGGTTTAAATACTCCCACTTTGGCCAATTTCAGGCTACCAACATGAGCTCACCAAATGCAGAATGGGAAGAGGCATGTGGTAGCACATCATTACATGGTATTTCCTTCCTACAGCTGCAGCACCTATAACCTCAAGAACATAGGTTATAATTAGAAAGTGATAAGTTTTGAGTATTTATTACCTGTGTTAATATAATTTAATTATAAGTTTACATATAATTTAATTTTTAATAATGGCTGGGTTTCATAACCACTTTGCAAAATTCCTGAAAATTTAACAATCAGCTCCAGCATACTACTGCTGGGAGGTCTCCATGGAGGAGGAGTTCTCTCACCCTCCAGATGTAAGGGGAAGTTCCAAGAACAATTGTTTGGAAACTATATAAGCCCCACTTCCTGCTCAGGTGATCTTTTGGTGCCTTAATGAAGAGTCGGATTTTGAAGCGGCCTTCAGCCTGGGAGCCACTGGTGTCATGACCGATTATCCCACAGCCCTGCGGCGCTACCTGGACAACCATAGACCAGCTGCCCGGGCCTCTTAAGTCCAGAGGCCCCCACCCTCTCTGTTTCTCTTCCCAAAAAATAAATATTTGCTTTTCAGTTACATCATTGTGCTTGGGGTGAGGGGTGGGGAGTCGTCCTGAAGACTTCAAGGATGGAGAGGCCAGAGCCTGAGCCTCTAACAAGCCTGACCCACTGGTTCCACTACATTCCAAACCCAGAACAGTACCACACCCTGTGCCAGCCTGGCCTCCACTTTCCTCAGGAATGTCCCTTGGACAGCCAACCCTGGTGTCCTGGCCCCCAGCCCCTTGAAAGCCACAGATAATGGTTCCATTTTCCTGAGGCCATCAAGAGCCCCAGGCACATGACCAGGGACTTGACTTCTCCCACCTCTGGCCCCTGTGGGTCTCCTCACTGGGCTGTAGAGGGTGGGCCTGGGTGGGACGGTTGAGTTCACAGCACCCCTTCCACTCCCAGGTCTCCTCTAGAAGCTCCCTGAACTCCTCTGCCCTCTGCAGCCCTGGTACCTAATTCATTTGATGAATCACATATTCACAATACAGAAACATCTATTGAGTGCCTACTCTGGGCCAGACTGGGAACACTGCAGTGAACAAGGCAAGTCCAAGTACAGCAGATGCTTAAGCAGATATTTTCAACTGAGTTCGCACCTAACCCGGCCTGGAGGGGAGGGGCATCAGAGGAGGCTCCCTGGAGGATGTGACACTCAACAGTAGGCACTGGCTTATCCCAAGGCTCCAGCTCCCAGGGGTCTAACTGGGATACACACCTTTAGCTCTTCTAAGAGGTGAACTGAGTCTGTCACCCGTCCTATGGAATTGGACCAAAGTGAAAATTCCAGCTTTGCCTCTTACTGGCTGGATAACCTCTGGAGAGCTGCTAGACCTTTCTGGGCCTCAGTTTCCAAAATGGAGACAATAGGAGCAATTGCCGTATAGGACTGACTGGGGGATTAAGAGAGTGGGACACCGGCGACGGCTAAACGCAGATAATTATGACTAAATTTCTCAGGGCGTGCGTGCAAACCCCAGCCTCCTCCTAACCCGACTCTCGGCCAGGACCCTCGGATCCTTGCTCCTTCAAAGACCGCGGCAAGCCAAAGCGGCAGTCAGGCCTGGACGCGGCCGGCCGGGCCGGCCGCAGCCGCATTTCCGGGCAGGCCCGAGCCGGGAGCAGGAGGAAGGGCAGCCCAGGCCTGCGCTGGCCGCCGTATGACGCGCCCCCTTATTTGCATGCCGCACGCCGATTGGCCACGGCGGCCGCCGGGACAGGAGGCGGGTCCCCTCCCCCTCCCGCCGCAGCGGCGGCAGCAGCTGGTCTCGGTGTAAACAAGTCAAGGCGGCTGCGAACCTGGGCCGGGGGGGACGGCGCCCACCAGGAGCGCCCCCCACTCCCAGGCCAGGCCACCCCGGCGGACTGGGCCCCCGCGCGCCCAGGCGAGGTGAGGCCCGCATCATCAGGGCTGCGCGTCGCCCCGCGCCCCCGCCCCGCCAGCGAGGACTGCCCCTTCCCCCGGCGCCCGCCCCCAAGCCCCGTGCCCCAGGTGAGCCCCGGGGTCTCAGGTAAGGCTCTGCGATGCAGGTAAGATCCCTTCGGCGTAGATAAGGCCTCAGCGCCCCCAGGTAAGAGCCCCTCCCCTCCTAGGTGACCCTCCACCTTCAGCGAGGCCTCCTGCCTCCTCCAGATGAAGGACCCTCTCCCCAGATGAACTCCCTGCACCTCAGGTGAAGCCCCAGGCGCAGTCCAGATAAGGTCCTAAGGACCAACCAATTCCTAACCCCCCCCATGCTCCTCCTAAACTGGGAACTGACAGTCCATCCACTCTAAAACTCCTTCCTCCAGTTTCAGCTGCCAGGTCAGCAGGGGTGAAATTGGAAGCAGGTGGGTGACTCACCCTGGGCTCCTCCTAGCCTCAGTTTCCCCACTGATGCAACCTGAGGCCTCCTCACTAAGTCAAAACTGAAATGACTCTAGTCCCTAGAGAGGCTGTTAGCTCTGGGGAAAGTAGAGAGCAGCCAAGTGTGACAGAGAGAGTCCCTATCACTCTGGGCGTGCCTGCATGTGTGTGGTCCAGGTCCTCACAGCCCACCTACTCCCTCCCTGGCAGGCACTGGGCTCCCTCTGCTCCCCGTGGGCCGCTCCCCGCGTGGGGCCACTGCCCCCGGCCCCCGCCATGGTGCGGATTTCAAAGCCCAAGACGTTTCAGGCCTACTTGGATGATTGTCACCGGAGGTATAGCTGTGCCCACTGCCGTGCTCACCTGGCCAACCACGACGACCTCATCTCCAAGGTAACCAGGCCACAGTTGGGGCTGGAACCGGAGGCTAGAGAGGCTGCCCGGCAGCTCCCCACCAGTAGTCCTGACACCCTGCTCTCTTCCCACCCTGTAGTCCTTCCAGGGCAGTCAGGGGCGTGCCTACCTCTTCAACTCCGTGTGAGTATTCAGCCTCCCTCCTTTCTTTTCCTGACCTCTGCTGTGACCTGTGGCCCCTGGCATCATGCTGAGACTCCCAGAGTTCCCTGGTTCAGGCAGGAAGTTGTGATCACCCTTCTCTTGGATGCTAAGAATAGACACAGTGAATACAAGGTTGAGGGGGGCTCTGTGATGGTGGGACCCTCCCTGGGACTGCCCCATGTCCCCACAGGGTGAACGTGGGCTGCGGGCCAGCCGAGGAGCGGGTGCTGCTGACAGGCCTCCATGCTGTCGCTGACATCCACTGTGAGAACTGCAAGACCACTTTGGGCTGGAAATATGTGAGTTAGCAGCCTCTGACCCCAGGCTAGCCTTTGACCTGACCTTATATCACCTCCTCTTCATAAGCAGTCATCTGGTAACCTTTCAGAGTGCATAGGCCCAGCTCACACAAGCCAAACTTGTCTTTTGATCCCCTGATCGTGTTCTCTTCTCTCACATCCTACAAGTGCCTTTAGAATTTTTCTCTTAACTCATCCCTTCCCTCACAGGTACTTGCATCCCCATTTTAGAGATGAGGATATAATCAGAGTTAACCTTTATTGAATGTTTATGTGCCAGGAACTGTTGTGTGTTTGGCATATATTATCTCATTCAATCATTACAACAATCCTCTAGGTAGAATCCATTATTATCTCCACTTTACAGAAGACAACAGGGAGGCTCAAAGATTTTAGGTAGCTTGCCCAAGATCATACAACTGGTAAGTAGCAGAATAGGGACCAGAATCCTAGTTGATTTTTTTTTTCTTTTACTCCAAACCCTTGGCCACCAGCTTATTTTATCATTCAGAGGATCAGAAAAGTTGCCCAAGACTCCACAGCAACATGGAGCTTGGGTTCACAGGCTTCCTTTTCACTGCCCTTATTGCCGCTGCTGCTGTCCAGAGTCTGATTTCACCACCGTGAGTCTCATTTCCTTATCTGGCAGTGGAAGATAAAGCCACTACCTGGCACCCAAGATTGTTATGGGGATCAGATTAGATGTAGCAAAGGAAGATGCTCTTGGGAAACTGCAAGGGAGAGGATTCTTCAGGCATCGCTTAGAGCTGTGATGCCTACGTGAAGTGGATGGACAGAGACAGACAGACAGCCCTGACCTGAGTTCATCCTTGACCCTGCCATAGATTTGGTGTGTGTCTCTGGACAGGTGGCTTGGACTCTCTAGACATCTGTAAAATAAAGGGGTGGCTTACTTAGTCCAGAGATCAAAAACTCAAGTGCCTGCAAGGCCAAGCAGATACTGTAGATTTTTAAAAGGTGCAGAAAGGATTGGAGGTGGCGGGGGGAGCAGGCTGGGGCCAACTGGAATAAGCGTGGCCTGCCTATATTTTAATATTTTAAAGTTATTTTTATAAAACTTTCTCCTGTCCAAATGAAACGTGTAGACCAAAATGGCCCTCAGGCCACCAGTTTGCAACCCCTAGACTATGAAGGCTTTTAGACACTTTATATCCTCTCTGTTGGAGCCATCATTAGTACTTAAAAAGTACCTATGATTCAGAGAGTTCTGTCTACCCCCTGTGAGAAACACAGCCCTGCCATTTACCAGCTGTGTGTCTGTGGGCAAATGGCTTGACTTCTCTGGTCCGCAGTTTCCTCATATGTAAAATGGGGCCAATCATATCCACTTCCCAACCCCTGTGTCTTGTGGTAGGGCTTTTGCTCCAGGGATGACGGCCCCTCTCCTCCTTTCAGGAACAGGCCTTTGAGAGCAGCCAGAAGTACAAAGAGGGGAAGTACATCATTGAACTCAACCACATGATCAAAGACAACGGCTGGGACTGACCCCTGCTCCTGGTGCATGTGGCTCCAGCCCGGCCTGGCCGCCAGGGGGCGCCACAGGCTTCCCTTCGCCCGAAGGGAGTTCTGAACCTTCAGGGCCCCTGTGGAGGAAGGACCCAGCTCCTGTACATATATTTTATTGCATGCACTGTGACCTTGGGGGGAGATCAGAAGGGGGACGACACCTCCGCACCTCCCTGCGATCTGGCTGGCTTGGATCTCATTTTTAACCCGTCCCTGTCTCGCCTGCCCTATAGATAATGGTCTGTGTGCTACTCTCTTGGCCCCAGTGCACCGTCTGCTCTGTGAACTTCTCCCACCAGGCCCCTCTTAACCCACGCGTGTCTGTTCCCCTTGTTCTGTAGCGGTTGTACATAATAAAACGATGGAGTGGAGACAGCCCCAGGCTCATGTGGAACCCGGGAAGGGGGAATTCAAATGTAGATTCCTGCCCGCCCCTAAAGACCTGCTCGAGGTTCTGCTCCAGCGCGGCATGGTATAGGCACAGCCGTCGAAGCTGGACGTTTAGAAACCAGGACAGGTCTCACAGCCGGTGGGGATTCTCGCGCCCACGCTGGCTTCCAGGCCTTGACCTCGGCTGATCTGCGTCTTCTCGACTTCAGCGTTTGGCTGCCGCCTAGGGGCAGCTCTCCCGGGAAGCGATCGCACCGCTCGCTCGGCTGTCCCTCTCGGTGGACTACGACTCCCAAAGGCCCCGGCGCGGCCCGTCGGCCTCCCCGGGCGGGCCTCGGCGCTGGGCCTGCTGGGAAGTGTAGTTCCGCGGGTTCCCGGCCCTGGGACCTCTGGGAAACCCTGCGCGAGTCGCCAGACTGTGGAGCCTGCGCGCCTCTAAACTTTTGAGATTTGGCCCAGGATGGAGGTTTTACAGAATGGGAACCGGGGAGGACTCCAGGGTTCAGGCCTCGGCTGCGGACTCCTCGAGTCTCCGAGTACCCCGCGTCATCAGCTCAGGCCGCGTCCCTCCAGCCCTGCACTTTCCCTCTAGTTAGGTTTTTCCCCTCCAAGGCCGGTCCTCCAAATGAAGGGGGGCGGGGAGGGGATCACCTGCCAGAAAGTCTAGGGTGCCGGGGTCTGCCCCAAGACTCCAGTCTCCTTCCCAGGGTCCAGGCCCCGCCCCCCAGCTTAACCCTCGCCGGGGCTCCCCCCGTGGGAACGGGGACCAGCTGGCCGGAAGCACCAAACTGCGTCCCCGTCCGAGCCCCTGGGGATCAATCAGGCCGAGGAGTTAATTATGTAATGAGGGGGCAGGGGGTCGGGGTTAATGAAGCCGCCCTGGGAGGGGTGGGGAGGGTGGTGGGGAGGGTACCCAGGTATCCGGCCCCCTCTTGGACCCCATCGAGGCCCCAGGGGTCTCCACCCTAGCCCAACTCCAGGGCCCCAAAGAGGGGAGGGGCTGTGATCCTGGGTCTGGAAGGGGCTGAGCTGTGAGCTATAAAGGGGGCATCTCTCAGCACTGGGGGACTCTAGGAAGCAGGACCTGAGGCCAGAGGGAACTACAACATGTACCATCCACGAGAGTTGTACCCCTCCCTGGGGGCCGGCTACCGCCTGGGGCCACCCCAGCCCGGGGCTGACTCCAGCTTCCCGCCTGCCCTGGCAGAGGGCTACCGCTATCCCGGTGAGCTTTGGGACCAGCTCCTGGGTAGGAGTCTGGGGTTGCTGTGGCTCTCCACTGGCTCCTCATTCTTCCTCCATCTCCAGATTTGGACACCCCAAAACTGGATTGCTTCCTCTCCGGAATTGAGGCTGCTCCCCGCACTCTGGCTGCACCCCCACCTCTGCCCCTTCTGCCCCCAGCCATGGGCACTGAACCAGCACCATCAGCCCCAGAGGTCCTCCATTCACTCCCTGGGGTCAGCCTGAGCCTGGAGAACCGGGAGCTGTGGAAGGAGTTCAGCTCTGTGGGGACAGAGATGATCATCACCAAAGCTGGGAGGTGAGGGGCTGGCCAGGATCAGTGTTTCTGGAGGGGGTCTCTTGGGGAAGGCAGGATTCCTGGGATGGGGCTAGGTTTGGGGATTTCCCTGAGGGCTGGGGCTCTGCCTAAGTTCCGAATCTGAATATGGCCTGGGCAGGAGTTTCTCTGTGGCTGGAATCAGGAGTCATTCTGTGACAAAGGTCAGGGGTCAGTCTGCGGAGTCCGTGGCTGGGTTTGGGGACCAATCTGTGTCAAGGGTCATAGGTCAGTCTGCCAGGTTCAAGAAGTCTGGCTGGGTTATAGGTTAGTGTGTGGCCTAGATCATGGGTCAGGCTGGGCCTGGAATCGGGATTCAGACTGACTGGGGTCAAGGGCCAGCCAGTGACCAGCATCAGTGAAATCTGGCCAGGATCAGGGGTCAGTGTGTGACTGAATAGGAATCAATATATGACTAGGTCTGGGGTCGCCCTAGAGGCAGGGATGTGGTCATTGTGTGGCCTGTGTGGAGGTTGTTATCTCGGGTGGGAGGGCTCCAGCCTGGTAAATTCTCTGCCCCACTGAAGGCAGAGAATGTTTTTTCTGAGGAAAATTTGTCTAATAGCTGCAGATGCTGGTGCTGGAGATCAGTTGAGGAGACCAGGGTAGGCTCCTGGCAAGATTTCTGAGAGAGAAATTAGTCACCACTGCTTCTGCAAATGGACTTTGAGGGTCTAGGAGTCAGGAGGAGTCTGGACTCTGTTCCTTACCTGCTGTGTGATCCTGGTCAGGTTACCTAACCTGTCTGTCCTGTTTCCCCATATATAAGATGGGAGGGAGACAACTTTCCAGCTCTAGGATTCTGCCCTCTGAGTTCTGATTCCACCTCCCTTGGTGATTCTCTGACAGCACAGGGGGCCTGTTGCTCTGCCCCTTTGCTGGTGTTGTGCCCACTCCTGGCCTCTCCCACCGCCCTCCCCTGTGCAGGCGCATGTTCCCTGCTTGCCGAGTATCAGTCGCCGGGCTGGACCCCGAGGCCCGCTACCTGTTTCTTCTGGATGTGGTTCCAGTAGATGGGGCTCGCTACCGATGGCAGGGCCGGCGCTGGGAGCCCAGCGGCAAGGCAGAACCCCGCCTGCCCGACCGCGTCTACATTCACCCTGACTCTCCTGCCACTGGCGGTCACTGGATGCGGCAGCCTGTGTCTTTCCATCGTGTCAAGCTCACCAACAGCACGCTGGACCCCCATGGCCACGTGAGGCCCAGACTGGGACCCAAGGACAGGGACTGGGGGTGGTGCTGGATGGGGAGACCAAGGCTGGGGTCCAGGACAGGAAGTCACTCCCATTTCTTCCCTCCTAGCTGATCTTGCATTCCATGCACAAGTACCAACCCCGCATACACCTGGTGCGGGCAGCCCAGCTTTGCAGCCAACACTGGGGGGGCGTGGCCTCCTTCCGCTTCCCCGAAACCATATTCATCTCCGTGACAGCCTACCAGAACCCACGGGTGAGTGACCCTGCTTGAGGGGGTGTGGTGCCCTGCCCAGGCCACAGGAGCTTTGACCCTGCGTGTGTGCCCCCAGATCACACAACTGAAGATTGCAGCCAATCCCTTTGCCAAAGGCTTCCGGGAGAACGGCAGAAACTGTAAGAGGTGGGCGTTGTTCATTCACTCATTCATTCAACGAATGCTTATTAATCACTCACTATGTCCAGGCACTGTGCTGGATTCAGGAACACAGTGGTAAGTAAAAACATTTACTCAATCATTCATTCAACAAATAGTACCTGCTACGTGCCAGGCACAGTTCTAGGCCCTGGAGATAGATACATCAGGAGACAAAGCAAACCAAAGCCCCTGCCCTCATGGAACTGATATTGTAGTAGGCAGAGTGGACAAGTAAACAAGAGAAATAAATAAAATACTATGTGTTAGGAATATGTTCTGAAGAGATGAGAACTAAAGCAGGAAGAGTGTAGGAAGGACTGGGGTGAGGTATTGGATAAGAAGAGGACATCTGAGAAAAGACCTGAAGGAAGTAAGGCAGGGAGCCAGGTGGGTGTCTGGAGAGGGTGTGCCGTGGAGTGGGACCCGCACGAGCAAGGGCCCCACGCCTCCTGCGGCATGGCTGGAGTAAGGGAGGGGACGGGAAGCCAGATGAGGTTGCTTTAGTAAGGACTTGGTCATCTGTTGTGAGTGCAGCCCCTCAGAGCTGGTCCTGCCCTCAAAGAGCCTCCAGTCTGTCAGAAGAGACAGACATCAACCAAAAGGTCACCCTATGAAACGTAAAAGAAACGTGATAAATGTTTTGCGGGAGGATGTATGGCATGCTCGGAGGTCAGGGAGGACTTCCTTTAGGAAGTTGTGCTTGAATAGGAGAAGGATGAGTTAAGAGGGTAAGAGGGGGTGGAAAAAGATTCAAGAGAGGCTGAAGGACGCTGGTGGAGATGGGCAGAGATGAGCTGGACTCAGCCTGTGCCTGGCCTTGCAGCTTGGGAAGAAATTTCCGCTGAGTCTAAGTCCCATAGGAAAGCATTGGTGAGCTTACGTGGGGACTAAATCCCAGCTTTGCCACTTTCTAGTTATTTTTTTGACCTTCAGTACCTTCATCTGTAAAATGGGTGTAATAACAGTGCATACCTGATAGGGTCCCTGGGAGGGTGAACTACGTGGCACCCGGTAAGTACTATTATTACCATCACCATCACCGTCATCATCATCATCATCACCATCGCCACTATTCCCCAGGGAGCGAGATGCCCGTGTGAAGAGGAAATTGCGGGGCCCAGAGCCAGTAGCCACAGAGGCCTATGGGAGTGGAGGTGAGTGTAGTCCCAGTGGCGATCAGGCCTGAGACACTGATCCTCCCTAGCCCAACCTGTCCCTTCTGTCTGCCCAGAGGCACCAGGTGGTCCCTGTGACTCCACCCTGGGTGGGGACATTCGTGAGACAGACCCAGAGAAGGCCCCAGCACCCCGGGAAGCTGCCCCTGCCCCAGTTCCTCCATGCAGTGGTCCCAGTGCTGAAGCCTACCTCCTGCACCCTGCGGCTTTCCATGGGGCCCCCAGTCACCTTCCAACCAGGTGAGTGGGACAAAGGCACAGGGCAGGGCTGTCCCAGGCTTGAAGGTCCCTCTCCCCTGTTCTGACATCTCTCTCTACTTTAGGAACCCTAGCTTCCCAGAGGCTCCAGACTCTGGGCACCCAGCCCCCTACTCAGCAGCATTCCTGGAGCTACAGCCAGGACCAGGGGGCTCAGGGTACCCAGCAGCTCCCCCTGCAGCATCCTTTGCCCCCCACTTCCTCCAAGGGGGCCCCTTCCCCCTACCATACCCTGGGCCTGGGAGTTACCTGGATGTGGGCTCCAAGCCAATGTACTGAGCCACTGCTGGGCCCCTCAGCCTCCATCTCCCATCACAAACCTCCAGTTCCCTTCCCCCAGCCGTGTAGCCCCCTCACTTCCACTGGCCCCATCCCCCACACCAAATGGCTGCCTTGGCCCTGCCCCCCACCCCCCCACTTCACACCTTGATTTCATTCCCACCCCCCTCTGGCTTCAAAGCTTAGGCTGGGCTGCTGGGAGTCCAGCTGGGGCCAGCTTCCCCTTCCCGGCTCTCACCTCCGTGTGAATGGAGGGGGGCTCTGCCTGGCCAAATGGGGCCCACAGACCAGCATCCCCACCTCCTGGGCCTCCTCATCACCACTCGTGCAAGCCACACCAGTCTGTTGTACTCAGGGCCAGAGTATTTTTGTTAATAAAACTCAAAAAGACATCAGTGCTCAAGGAACACTGGGCTAATGGTGTTTGGCCCTGGGCAGGGCTGGGTGAGCAAAGGCTTTGTGGGGAGACCCAGGCCCAGACCTGCCAGTTTCCTGCTGCTTGACTTTGTGCACAGAAATCCTCTTATGCACATAAATCAACCAGCTCTGGGCCTATTTCCTCATCAGGAAAGTCGGGGAATCTCAATCTTGTTACATTTATGTTTGGAGAATTGAATAGGCTGCCTACAAGAACCCAGCCCCCTGCACAGCACTGAGGAAAGCCTTTGGGGAGGTCACTGGCTGGGCCCTGGGGGCTCTGGGCAAGCTGACTGGCCTGAGCCTCTGAAGTCTACCCGAGGTCCCAGGCCATCAACCCTGCACGTCCCCAACTAGGTCTGACACAAACCCAAAGACCATTTTTCTTCTTTTATTAGAATTTTTTTTTTCATTTTTTCTCAAAATTTTTATCTAAAATCAAACAAAAAAAAAGGAAAAAAAGAAAAACAAAAAAATTATTGGAAACTTCATGGTTCAAGTGGGGAGAAAGGAGAGGAGGAGGATGGAGCCAAGGCCCCAAGCCTCTCCAGAGAAAGTCCTCACCCTTGAAGTGCCCTCTGGGGGGCAGAGCAGAGCCAGGGACAGCCCCACACCCAGCCTCCATCTGGGGAAGAGGGCAGAGTCACAGTGGTCCGAGGGCCAGAAGGGTTGGAGGGGCGGGGGCCAAGGGGTCACAGGAAGTAGTCAGCCACAGGCTTCTTGGAGGGGATGCCCCGAGTCTCTTGGGGTGCGGCCTCGAAGATGATGAAATCTTTCTGGAGATGCTCATCCAGCTCCAAGATGGCTGCCACATTCCCACAGCTGGAAGTAGGGGGGCAGCGTTAGGAATGGGTCAGGCCTGGATCCCCACCCCCACCTGGCCCGTACAGCTCACCGGTAGCAGTAGTTGGGTGCTGACCACACAGTGAGCACGGTCTCATTGAAGTGCCACTTGTAACCTTCCATCACTAGTTGGTGGGCCCGGCAGATCATGTCAATGTCATTGGCTGCATTGAACTGGGCCACCACGTCACTGCCAAATAGGTAGCCGGCCCCACGGGGGCTCACACCCCAGCCTGTTGTGTCTGATGAGGAAATAAAGTAGGGTTGGGGAGAGGACATCCTCAAGGCTTCTCTCATTGCCCATTGCCCCCTGAAGGTGAACAGCCTGTCTCCCTCCCTCAATCAACCAGAAGCCTGTGGGGCAGGAGCTGGGGGCCTGAATATGGTATGGGGTATTTTGGGGGCCAGCACAGCAAATGTAGGGCAGATAGGCTCCAAAGGACAAAGAACCTCGATGGCTGGAGCCACCTCATAATCACAGTGACCATATGATTTCCTTTCTACACAGGCACACAGAGTGAAGGAGGCACACATAGTACACGGGAGTGTAAGGTCACCCTAAGCCATAACAGGGCAGTCTGGGAATGGCAGTGATGGAGTGGAGGCCGCACGTGCATGCACGTGAGGGTGAGAAAGCAGGAGCTTTGGACTGGTCCTCAGGAGACCTGGATTTAAATCTCAGCTGAGATCTGTTTGGTGGAGAACCTCGCAAAATGAGGGAGTCCCAGGGGAGGAGGGGGTATCATTCTGGGGGTCTGACCTCTGAAGAAGCTGCTGTCACGTTCTGAGCCCCTTCGCATTCAGGAGCCAATGACATGGTCCTCAACAGCCCTCTGAGCCATGATATGCACGCTCCAGGCCATTCTCTGAGCTTGATGCAGGCCTCCCTGCGCCTCCTCGAGGGTTGTAGCCAGTTGGCAGGTCAAGGGCGGAAGCCAGTGAAGACCAGCCCTGCTCCCATTCTTCCCTGACCCCCCCGGCCTGAGTGTCCCTTCACGGCACTTGCTTTAATCAGTCTTGACAAATGAAGGGTGGAGCCAGCCTGCCCCTGCCCACCTGCCCTCACCTTCAGGGTCGGACCACAGAAGGTCGCACATGGGCCCGTCATGAGGCACCTCTTGCTTTCGGTCAATCGTCCGGATCTGGTCCAGGGTCTGGATGGAGGGGGATAGGCCCCCATGCACACAGAAGATCTGCAGGGGAACAGGGAAAGGAGGAAGGGGCTGAGGCCCAGAGCCTCGTCACCTCTCCCAGGCCCGGGCAGCCCCGCAGCTGGCCTACCTTGCCATCGATGATGGCCGACAGGCTGAGGTAGTCAAAGATCTCGGTGCAGTAGCGCCACACAGTCACCGAGCCATATTTGCGCAGGCACTCGTCATAGAAGCCGTAGACCTGGGTGATCTGGCGGCTCTCATGGTTGCCCCGGATCAGGGTGATGCGGTCAGGATAGCGAACCTGGGAGAGCCACCAAGGAGGGCCTGTGCCCCAAATCTCAAAACCACTTCCCCGGCCCAGACGCATGTCATCTCTTGCGTGACTCGTGTGGCAACAGCCACCTCACAGGCTCCCAGTCCCTCCTCCAGAGAATGCAAGCGCGATCTCTCCCCATCAACTGCAACCTAATGAATCCTCTTTTACCCACCAAATACAGGCACAAGTCCTTAGTAAGACACTCCAGGCCCTCTGTCACCTGGTCCCTCACCACCTCTCCCACTGAGGGATACTGTACCAAGTCATACTTGCCACTTTGTGAATGTAGCGAGCCTCTATTCCCTGCCCTAGGACGCTGCCCTGCCAGCCTCACCCTCCAGGGGCCCAATCCCTAGTCAAGGGAACGGGCTCTGACCACCCTGCCAAGCAGAATCGGTTCATCACCAGCAGCACAGCTCCAAGTTGGGGTGGCTGGAGTTAGAGATGAGGGCAGAAAGGAAGCAGGCAGGCAGGCCAGGCCTGAGGTGGCCCAGGTGTGGGGTCCAGAAGCCAGGGGTTCTCACCTTAAGTGCCAGCAGCAGGAGGAACGTTTCGACGCTATAGAAGCCACGGTCCACAAAGTCCCCCATGAAGAGGTAGTTGGTCTCAGGGACGTCACCACCCACCTGAGGGGAAGGAAGAGGTTCTGCTTGGTCCTAAACCACCCACTACCCACTGCGGTGGCTCATGTTCTAGTGAGGTCCTTCTTTCACAAATAGCCCATCTCACTAGGGGCCTCTTGCCCCCACTCTACTCACTAAATTAAGGCTTCCACTCTCCCTAAAGGGGCCTTCCAGTCATCCCCCCATCACGCTCCCCAGTGTTTCCCCCACACTCACTCTGAACAGCTCCTTGAGGTCATAGAATTGTCCATGGATGTCACCACATACCTGGGGAGTAGGAAGGTGGGTTTCAACTCTTACAGTGGAAAGCCTTTGTTCCCAGGAACTATCCTCTAAAACACCCACTGCTTTAGGAGAGCCTGATCGCTCTTGGCTATGCTTCTGCTTCTCGGGGCCAAAATTCTGCTCTTTCATCACAGGTTAGACTGGTCTGGAATCACCCACCACCCCACACTGAATGCCAACTATTCTGTGACCAAATGCTAGACCTGCAGCCCCTAGAGGACCTGGCCCTCTTCTCTCCCTACTCCCCTTAAGCTACCCAGAATGAAGTCACCAACACAGAGGCACAGAGTGAGTAGAATCACTCACCAAATTAAGAGTCCTGCCCTGGCCAAGAGTCTCCCCACCAAAAATCGAAAGACCCTTCCCACAACATCCACTTTTTATAGCAGGGCACCCTTGACGACAGGGGAGGAGACAGATACAAGCAGCTTTCCAGGATCCCAGGAATGAGGAGTGAACTTATAGAGCCCACACAAGTAAGAGTAAAGTCCATGTGGCTAAAAGACCTAGCCAGGCTCCGCAGGGACAGAGGGTACTCACTGTGACTGGCGAGTCCACCCTCTGCACGTTGCTCTCCTCTACCAAGATCTCTCTGGAGACAGGAGAAGACCAGGGTCACCACAGCCAGGCCAACCCAGTCCAATTCCTGACCCTTTTTTGTGGGGAGGATATGAGGCAGTCCTTGAACCTCCACGGGATAGGAGTAAAATGTGCAATTTCCCCAAGATAGGCTGACCGCAGCCCTCCACCACTCAATACCCTTCCATGGCTCCCTGCTGCCAGGACAAACTCCAAGTTCTTTGAATCCTAGCATTCAAACCCTTCCAAGTAGGCTGTGACTTCTGTAGCCTTGACACCCCCTGCTGCTCCCTCTCTGGCACCCAGCACTGGAAAGCGAGTTTCCTCCTCTCCACGCAGAGCCCTCTGCTCCTAGAGCACGCCCTGAGCCTGTGCCCTTGGTCTCACATAACTCTCACCAATCACAGGGCCTCCTCCCAGACTGTCCAAAGACAAGGGTAGGGCCCAAGGCAGGCCAACCATCAGATGCACCTTCAAAGTGACACATAGCGTTAGGTTTTGAGTGTTTCCTTACAGACGGTGAGGACGTTATTTATTTGAGACAGGGTCTCACCATATTGTCTGGGGTAGAGTGCAGTAGAGTCATCACAGCTCACTACAACCTCAAACACCTGGATTCAAGTGATCCTCCTGCCTCAGCCTCCCAAGTAGCTGGGATTATAGCACATGTCACCACATTCAGCTAATTTTTGTGGTTTTTGTAGAGATGGGGTCTCACTATGTTGCTCAGGCTGGTCTGAAACTCCTGGCCTCAAGTGATCCTCTTGCCTCAGAGTCCCAAAGTGCTAGGATTTCAGGCATGAGCCACCGTGCTCAGCCAGGACTTTATTTACTTATTTCTCCTTATGGTGCAGTCTACTTCTACTTGAGTGAGCATGAGATAAAATCTTTGTCAGTCAGCCACCCAATTTAAGCAGCACTGTATTTCTAAATGTTGCCCCGATAACAGCAGAGGTGAGCGTTCAAGCTGACACCACGTGCCAGGACTGTCATCAAGAGCTCCGCACAGATGCGTGCCATCAAACCACTACTTCATGAGGCAGGTACTGTGACGATCCTAGTGCAGAGGAATAAACTGAAGCACAGGAGGCTGCTGGCTTGGCCACGGTCACACAGGTGGGAAGTGAACCAAGGCAGCCCGGCTCCAGGGTCTGACTTGATCAAGCTATTCAGATACGGGAAGCCCAGGCACTTGCCTGGCCCACATTCTTTCTGCAAGTTTCTTCCCTTAGATTGTGAGTTTCCTGAGCTCAGCCGACAGGACTGACTTATGTCCCTTTGCTCTAACAAAGGCAGCATGAAAGAGGTCTGCGTTAGCTATCTGGGAACGGGAGGAGGCACTGGCAGTGGTCCAAAATGCCACAGCAGCGACTGGGCTCTCCCCTCTGTACTGCACTTTGTGCTTAACATCCTTCCATATCAACTACTTACAAGGATCTTTCTGGAGAGGTTCTTTTCATCCTAATCTGATAGATAAAGAGACCAAGGCTTAGAAAAAAGTAGAGGTATCAAGGTCACAAAACTGGAGTGACTGACTTGGAACTCAGGAACCCAATTTAGAATTTATGACAGCCCCTTCCATAAACCCTGAGTCAAAACTTGAAACCCACCAGACCTATCATGACTTGCAACTGCTCTGCTTTACCTCCACAACTACCAACAGCTCAGGCCCTGTCCCTGGATATCTGGAATCTCATTTACACCTCAAAAGGATTTCAGAAACTCACAGAGGTAAAGTAATTTGACCAGGGTCATACTGCTTATGGGTGACAAAGCAGAGATTCATACTGAAGATCACCTGATTCAAACGCTCTGCTCTTCTAACATGCTTTTTTTTTTTTTTTTGAGACAGAGTCTCACTGTGCTGCCCGGGCTAGAGTGCCGTGGCGTCATCCTAGCTCACAGCAACCTCAAACTCCTGGGCTCAAGTGATCCTCCTGCCTCAGCCTCCCAAGTAGCTGGGACTACAGGCATGCGCCACCATGCCCGGCTAGTTTTTTTTTCTATATATT
>CAUYSK010105117.1:0-13729 GCA_963575035.1 Avahi laniger
AAAAGGTTAGTTAACTTTAAAATTAGCAAATAGTTTTCATTTTTTGAAATTATTAAGTACATAGTAGTTAGATTTTTACAAAATAGGTACATTTTTAAGTACATCTAATTGAAGTTTCTTAAATGTGGGCTTATTTGATAACAGCTAAATTAATGTGGCCTTCCAACATCAAAAGTTTCCCCATCCCTAGCTAAGTCATTATTGAGCCTTTCTTCCTGTATCAGACACCTGAAGCCCTAACTCGCATCCTCTAGGCCTTAGCTCAGATTCCAGCCGTGGAATGTGGCAAAAAAGGTTCCTGCAGGCTTTCACCCTCTTTGCACTGACAGCACCTCACTTCAAGATTGTGCCTTGCTTCTCTCACTTCCTGCCTCCACAAGGCTTCTCTGACTCCTTCTTGTGAGTCCCTTGAGGTCCCTCATCAGCACTTAATACACACATAAACCAGAGAGGATATTGCACCAAGCAATGGGGGACAGGAGCAAATGAATAAATGCTTCTCCTTCTTGTGCCTCATTTCTTCAGTGAACCATTTTGAGTTGAGCCCATGACAGTAACTAACCCAATAATGCGAACTTGTATTAACTTCCCCTCATCTCATGTCCCACACTCTTCCTCCACAGGATTAATTCCCAAATAAATTTTCCACAACCAAGCCCTTATTTCAAGCTGTGATTTCAAGAAAATATAGGCAAAGACATTTTCCCATGAAACTGAGTAATACAAAAGGTGCTATGGGTCTTATCAACAGAAACATAAATGGAGAACCCTCTACAGGCTTTCATCAACATAGGCCACCACTGAGATGCTCATTACCCAAGCGCTGCAGTCCCTTCTTCCTGAGTATCCAATTATCCTTGCACTATAGTCCTCCAGTTTCCATCCTGATAGTTCTCAAATAAGCAAGTGACTTATTGAGCCATTGCCTTCATGTTGAAATTAACGTTTATGGAATTAAACTGCTTTTATAAATTTCTAATAATTTATTTCAGATAAAAAAACAATAATTATGGACTTCAGGATAGCTGAGACAATGGTGGCCATATAGGTAACCATCTCATATTTCCTCCAAGCATAATAAAGAACAAAAAGGTAAAAATAAATCTACACAAAACCACACCACTGCATAAAATGAAGATAGAGAATGCCTGAACTTCAAAATAATGGTAAGTAAAAAAAAAAAAAAAAAATCACCAAATCTCATCATGTGTTTTCTCTGCCACCCTGCTGCAATGCTTTGTGGTAAGCAAAAGCAGACCACAAAAAAACTATGGGAAAGACAGAAGGGAGAAACTAGAAAAGGGGGCCAAGGTCAATGTAAAACCATTGTCCCAAAGACTAAAACCACACTAAGTCTAAAATACTAAAAGAGATCCTGGTACAGTACAGGGCAGAGAAATGAAAGTATGCGCAGTTTGAAGGGACAATCTTTAAAATGCATTGCTTTTGGAAGGGAAAGAAGGGATAAAAGAAGGGAGAACTCGCCTTTGCAATTTGGTGGTGAAGGGGAAAATCAGAGTCCCTTAAGACAAAAGAACCACAATCAAGGACTCACCCCCTTTACCAACTCCAAAATACACAAGAGGAAAATCTACTTCTGTCCTATATTGACAGATTTAGATTAATAACCTTGTAAAACATTTCAATACCACAAAAATGAACTTGAGGAAAATTAACAAATCCATAATTTTTAATGTTAAAAGCCACAATTCATAATATATTTGGGAATATATATGCATCAGATCACACAGAAACCACCTTTACGAATGAAATCTGCTACAGATCCAAGAATTCTCTCCTAAGAATATGTTGCAACTATTTTCTGCCAGTTTTCAATTGTCTTTTGCCTTTGTTTATTGTTTTTCAAATGCAAAAAATTATTTTTGTTCAGTACATTTATTGATCTTTCCTTTTTTTGTCTCTAGATTTGACTCATACATACATAGAAAGCTTTCATTATACAGAAGCTAAAGAAGAATTCCCATGATTTTTTCTGGTGCTTACATGGTTTTATAATATTTTATATATTTTTTAATAGACTTTATTTTCTAAATATATTTTATTTTTTAAAATAGACTTTTGGCCAGTGCAGTGGCTCATGCCTGTAATCCCAGCACTTTGGGAGGCTGAGGCAGGAGGATCACTTGAGGTTAGCAGTTTGCGAACAATCTGGGAGAGAATTCTTGGATCTGTAGCACTCCTATATGTCTTGCTGGATGTGCCAAGGCTGCAAGGCCCTGACCACATTTTTACCTGGACTGGCTTTAAAATACTGTAGAAATAAAGGATGGAAAGAGAATAAAACAAGGGTAGCAATATGTTGATAAATGTTGAAACTGGGCAATGGTACATGGGGCTTGTTTATACTGTTTACTTTGGTGTATGCTTGAAATTTTCAAAAATTCAAAAAAAATTTAACAATGTATACACTTATCTTTTGACCCAACAACCCTACTTCTAGGAAAATCTACCCCAAAACATACTTTCAACAATATGAAAATCATATGCATAAGATTATTCATTGCAGAATATTTTGTAATTGAAAAATATTGAAACAAACTGAAGTTCATACATAGGGTAATGGTACATCTATACAACAATGAGTTACTATGTAGCTCTAAAAAAGAGTAAGGAAGATCTCAATGAACTGATTTGAAATAATTTCCAGGATATACCGGTAAGTGAAAAAACACAAAGTACAAATGGCATCTATAGTATGCTACCTTTCATATAAGAAAGAAAGGGTAAGAGAAAATATTCATGATTTTACTCACTTACGCAAAAGAAATACAGGAAGAATAAACCAGAAATTCATCAGGCTGGTTACCTCTCAGGGCTGAGTAGGAACAGGGTAGTAAGGATGGGGGGAGGTAGTAATAGTTCTCTGAGTATACCTTTTTACATAGCCCTAACTGTTAAAGCTATAGCAATGTTTCACACACAAAAGAAAAATTAGAATCAATCAGTATTGAAGGAGAAAAAAGCCCAAATGGAAGACAAACTAACAAATTAACCAAATTTTTTTATGAAAGAATAACATAGCTACACTGAAGGAGGTAGGAAAGAACTACCCTAAGTTACTCTGGAAAACAATTTTTTGATGGTATAAAGCTGAAGACAAAAAGAATAGTATATAAATACTTTAGTTAATAAACTTTTTTCCACATTGTTATGAGTTTGAAATTCAGAAACTATTATACATGTATTCTGGGATTGAACAAGTAAGTAAATATATTATTGACATAAGTCAGGTTTCTCAATTCTGGAGAAAGAAACTACAAATGAGGAAAAAGAGAAGGCTAGAAGGAACCCTGTAGTGTTAGACTGGAATTGGAGTTACCAATATGACTCATACTTTTTAATATACATGAAGATGAATAGATACAGAATTAAACATAGAAGGGCACATGTATCTATTCACACACATACACATATTTTCTAACTCTGTCCACTGAGAGGGTCTAGAAGCAGTGACACCCTAGTAGGAATGAATGCACCTAGTACCCAGATCTTGGTTTCTATGTTGTGTCCCTCCAAGCGCCCCTATGGTTTCTAAATACTATTCTTCATTGAAGGAACCAGGCATCCTTGGAGAAATAATTAATTCTAGAGCTAGAACAGGAATTAAGAAAAAGAAAATGAACCTGTGGCATCTTGTGGTTTCATAAAGTAGGAAGTGTTCACAAAATGAAGGGTACATGGCAAAAGGACACAGGAGCCAACTGAAAGGAACTCCCAGTGGCCAAAGCTGGGACAATTTGAGCAACAAAATAAATAATAACAGTATTACTTAAAAGCCATAAAATTTTTTAAAACTCCATAAACCCATGCTAATATAAATAATTGAATAAAAACTAAATGGAGGAGAAGGGAGCTTACAGTGGATTTCCAGGTATTAAATGTAGAAGGAATGATGGAAATAGAATATCATTATCGGGCAAATACAGTGCAACTTTTGCAGGCAGGAATCACTTATGAATGCTAAAATTAGTGGATTAGTATGATGAAACACAAGATATTTTCAAAGTCTTAAGATATATCTCCATAAGATATACCTCCATAAAATAATTGTTAGTTACAAAGGGGTAAATCATAACTTTACAGTGAAGAAATCTGACAGATTGTACTTTAACTAGTAAATAAAGTTAATATCACCAGTAATAAGACATCTTAATATCATAAACTCCTTGTTAGGATGCACTGAAAAGGGGAGAACAGCACTTCTGTGATATTCTTGCCAAAAAATACAAAACCTCAATAATTATGAGAAAACATCAGGCAAATCCAAACTGAAGAACATTATACAAAATAACAAACCAGCACTATTCAAGGGCATCAACATCATAAAAGACAAAAAAATTAAAAAGGCCTAGGAACTGTCACAGATTGTGGGGTAGACTAAGGACATGTGATAACTAAATGCAATATTGGATTGAATCACAGTCCAGAAAAAGGCATCAGTGGGAAAAGTGGTGAAATTGGAATAAGGTTTATAGATTAGTTAATAGCACTGTATTGTTACCTTTTTGGTTTCAATATTTTTACCTGATTATGTAATATGTTAACATTAAATGAAGGCAGGTGAAAGGTCTATAGGAACTCTCTGCACTCTTTTTGCAACTTTTCTGTAATCTAAAATT
Source organism: Avahi laniger (assembly GCA_963575035.1). Classification (NCBI taxonomy): domain Eukaryota; kingdom Metazoa; phylum Chordata; class Mammalia; order Primates; family Indriidae; genus Avahi; species Avahi laniger. The sequence continues at coordinate 4,641 of CAUYSK010105117.1, forward strand.
ATTTCAAAAGAAAGGCATTTTTTAAAAAAAATCCTCTGTAGGAGTACAAAAGAAATATGTGTCTGCTATTTTTGCAAAACTTCTGAAAAATTTACCTGTGGTTTTAATTTTTAATTCTAAACTAACCTGTCCAATTGTTTGATGTATAAATGTATAGGTAATTATGAAAGAGCAAGACCCAGCCTTAATTTGCTCCCATCCTTAAGAACATTTACTAAGCCCTCCCATTTCCTGTGTGCTGCTGGGTACAAACCTGGGAAGGAACAAGTTTAGCCTTCAGGAAGCTTTCAGTATTTAAATAGGTAAATGGCTGATTGACCCAACCCTTAATACAAAGTTTTATATTAATAATTAGCTTGTCTGTGGTTCTGTTAATGAACCTGCACAAGAGGTTTGCCTAGGCTCAGTTACTCACCACGCAGAAAGCCAATTACTTGAAGACAATGAGGACTATCAAGGAAGAAAGGAAGTTTATTGCAGAGTATGTCAACCAGGAGGTGGGAGGACTAGACTTCCTCAAATCTGCCTCCCCGACTAAAGGGAAATGAATAATGTATGAAGTGAGTGGGCATCATTACATGTTTGGGCAGACTGCAGGGCAATGCAAGCACAGTGAGAAATCATATTGGCACATACACTGCATTTTCAAAAAATGGCCAATAAACCCCTCCTAGGGTGGAGATTTTAGCAGTATAATGAGCTAGTGGTTAATACTGGTCATCCTTTCAGTCTTGTGTGTAGGTAAGATGTGGGGAGTAGGTTGCTCAGTGGGTCCTTGGGCAAGATCTGTGGTGGAGTGCCATTTATCCTGCCTTCTCTGAACAAACAGGTGATATAAGACCTTGTAGTACCTGCAATGAAGTTCTGCCCATTTCTAGAAAGAAAAAAAAAAACAACTCAAAAGGGAATGGAACAGTGAAACAGAAAGTTATAAAGCTCTGGTCAGCAAATCTTACTGGCCTGGGAATTTGAAACATAAGAGAACTACAAAAAGGCATTTTTGTTCATGGAGCTGGTTACAGTTCTGCAGAATCTAATTTGTTATTAAAATAACATCCTCTACTTCTGAAGACATTAGCTAAGAAATCTTGCCCAAACCACAGATAGTAAAACTGAACTCTGAGAAACAAATTACTGATTTTTTAAAATATATATATATCACGTCTCTTCTTTAAGGAGAGTTACTGAAAAAGGCCAAGTATTCTGACCATCTTCATTACCTCTGTAGTCCAGGTTGGATACCTCTCCTTGTGTACTGCCATGGCACTAAGCTTCGTTTACTCTTATTAGATGGTATTAGAATTGTCTGTTCATGTCCCTGTGAGAGCTGGCATCATGCCAATCATGTTTACCATTTTATCCCAAGCACTCAGTAGAATGGGAGAATATGATAGATACTCAAAGTATTTGTTGAATGAATACAGTAATACATGAACAAAATATCAGTCCTCACTCCAGTTGATGATTATATAGCAACAATTCCTAGAATCATTCTTTTCTGTAAGTAAGGGTCTGATTTAAGTCTGTGATGGAAAAAAAAATACCCACATTCCAATTGGAAAAGTTTCCCTGAAGGTCAGACTGACCCCAGAGCATGCGACCAATTTTCTAGTGGCCTGAGGGATAAATCATGCTTTTTACTGCTTTTCTAAGCATATGATAAAAGCATTAACAGCTTGGTTGAGTTTCATCTGTGAGAACGGCCCAGCTATGGCCCCTGAAATAAAGCATGCCAAAGCCTCAATTTAATATTCAGTCACTACCTCTGTTTTCTTTCATTGTCTTTAAGAGTTTCTTTTTCTTTTTTTTTTATAGTTTTTAAAAAGTATGTTTATTATAAATTTAAAATCTGAGAAGTCTTTTCCCTATCCAAAGAGGTTTTTTGTAAACACACTTTCAGAGCAAATTTTGACGAATGAAATGGATCACTCAGCGTAAGACTCAGGGCCCCCTCACAATCTAAGGTTAATTGTTCATCTACCACATGCTATGCTAAATACTTCACATGCAACACACATTATATTCTCACAACAATCCTGCAAGGTGGCTCTATTACTCTGTCTAGTTTACAAATGATGATTAAGTAGCTTTCTCAATACTATGTAGCACCACAGCCTGGTTAGTAAATGATACAGCCAGGACTAGAAGCCAAGTGTGTCTAACCCCTCCAATCTTTCACTGTTTGCCTGGGGGAGGTATTATCTTGCATAATATGACAACCTAAAATGTCACCAGTATTTTCTTTCCCTAGAATATAAAATACAATTCCCCTCCCCTGCTCCAAGTTTTCCTTTTCCCCACAGGGTTTCCTGTCTTTCTTTCTTTCTCTTTCTTTTTAAAAACCCAGAAAAGTAGTTTCTACCCAAGGGAAGGATAAGGAAAGATGGGTAATATTCATTTCTTCCAATGTTGGTAAAATTAGGCTTTCTTAAGGACACTGTTAAACATGCTCAAGAATGTGAGCTACGTGGAGAAAACACTCGCCCTGGCACTGCTGCCTTCACTAGAAAAATCATTATAATTTGATGGATGGGGAGTGAACAACTCTACAACAGCTGCTGTATTCATTAATTACTGAAGTAGGCTCAGCTATGAGGAAAAGGCAGTTCTCTGAGGCATCAGCCTATTACTATCCCAAAAACAAAACTGACCACGCCCTGTACATGGCCTTTGTGGTCTTATTAAGAGTGTAAGACAGCTTCAAAATGTAAACAAAGCAGATGTGCAAGTTAGAGATTGTCAAATTGATTTCAAAGTTGACCTTGAAATTGTTTCTAAAAATCTTTTCACATATACTCCCACTCCAGACTTTCCAAAATGCAGAGGTTCAATTCCACAAATTATTCCTCTTTTATAACCAGTTGTTGACACCTTACTGTTTACCCCTGAAGACCTGTGAATTATTTCCAAAGTGGAAGGAAAAAGAAGAAACATAATGGACCATGTTAACATTTCTTGGACTTAAAAATTAGTTATTTTGAATCTTCCTGTTAGATGGTATGGCAGACTCTGTTCATGAACTATATAACAGCTGGCATAGTCATACTATTCTTCTTCCAGTGAGGCTTATAGCTGTCAATAGACCTTTGAGTTGGGTTTCCATTTTTTGCTATTACAAACTACACTACTGTGAACATTCTTACACTTCTTTCACATGTCTCCTGTGCAAATGTTCAAGTGTTTCTCTAGGAGTGGGACTGCTAAATCATGAAGGATAAGCATTTAGAGACAGGGTCTCACTCTGTTGCCTAGGCTGGAGTACAGTGGCACAATCATAGTTCAGTGCTACCTCCAACTCTTGGCCTCGAGCAATCCCCCTCCTACCTCACTCCCCTGAGTAGCTGGGACTATAGGCACACACCACCATGCCTGGCTAATTTTTTATTTTTAGTAGAGACAGGGTTTTGCTATTCTGAACAAGGTGGTCTTAAACTCCTTTCCCTCAAGAAATCCTCCCACTTTGGCCTCCCAAAGTGTTGGGATTACAAGTGTGAGCGGCTATGCTCAGCCAAGGATAAGGATTTTTATACCACATTGTTTTCCAAAGTGATTATACCAATTTACACTGCTATGTGTTCCTTTTGCTTCATATGTTCACCAACAGTATTATTAGACTTTTTAATTTTTGCCAATCTCATGGGTGGGGTTGACATGGTATTACACGGTGGTTTTACTTTGCATTTCCTTAATTACTAATGGAGTAGAATATTTTTAAATAAGTTCATTGGCTATGCCATTTTTCTCTGCTATGAAATGCTTGTTCAAGACTTTGCCCATTTTTCTACTGAATTTTTTTCCAACTGATACAAAGAAGTTATGCATATATCCTAGGTACTAACCTTTTTTTGTCAATTACATTGACTGCAACTGCCTTCTCCCAATTTGTGCCTTGTATTTTCATTCTCTATGTTGTCTTTTGGTAAATAAATAATTCTTAATAGAGCTGAACTTATAAATCTTTTCCTTTATGGTTTGCTCTTTTTATATCTTATTTAAGAAATCTGAGGGGAGTCAAGATGGCCAACTAGAGGTATCACTTTTTGGATGGTCCCAGCTGGAAGATAGAATATCAGACTGAGGAAAGCAGAAAGCAGTTGCAGCTCAGTTATGGATCACAGGTAGAGACAACAGAGACATCTGGAGATCCAACTGAGAAAAACTGCAAAGCTGAGAAAGAAGAGGATAGAGAAGACAAGACAGCAGTGCGGTCCAAACCCAGGGAAGCTCAGAGCCCAGTAAAAGGGTAAAGGGGACTTCCCCTCCCCCAGGTAGGTACCTTCAGTGAGCATCAGGACGTAAAACATTTTGAAGATGCTTCCACCCTCCATAAGCCCAGGCACCACAGCTAAATAGAAATAGCAGGGTGAAACAGCGATCCACAGGAGTTCGTGTGTTCAAAAGGGCACTTTTCAGGAGAGTGCCACAAAAGATCAGAGTGCTGGCTATCTTACACCTAGACACTTCCTCCTCTGCACCCCCTCTAATCTTGGCATTAAAGAGAGTAATTTTAGTTTTCAGGTCAGCTGGTAGCCACAGCCCCTCCACCCATTGCAACCACAAGAATACTCTGAACTCAATAGCACACGAATGGCTATGTCCCCACGGCAGGTACGCATTCCTGGCCAAGCCCATCACTGAGAGTAGGGGCTGCTGCAATTTGCAAGCTTTCTGCCTACAGGCGTTTCACAGGATTGGGTGCTAGCAGCTTAGACAGGCGAGCCGGAACTGGTGCCCCCCCAGACACCAGAGTGGTACAGGGACACACAGGGGAGAGATCACGGTCTGGGATACGGGTGGTGAGGAAGCCCCTGCAGACATACCCAACAGAAGAGTATGAAGTGGCACTGAGGAACGGGGATCTATGAGCATGCCCATCCCCCACCTCTGCTGAAGAATCACCATATTGGATAGGGATGCAGCACTCAGAGTGAATTAGCATGGCCTCTGGTTTCCATGACAACTGAATGCCTCAGGCATGTCAGCTGAACAGGAGCAGGGGCCCCTCTCCCCACTCATTACAATAAGGAGTGCAGCCTGAGTCAAGAAATTTGTGAATGGATGTTTCTCCAAGGCAGGAGCATACCACTGGTAGAGACTCCTGCAGACAGATAGGCCTACCTCTCTCCCTTTGGGGTTTTGTGGTGGAACAGGCATGCACAATTTGGGATCCTCCCACCTGCTAGTGTCCCGTGGAGATGCACATTAGTGGGTCAGACAGATGGAAGGGTAGTTCAAGAGCTGGTGTTGGTCAGTGAGGGAACTCACATGAATTGATCTGATGGGAGAGTGCTGTGGAGTTACAGAGAGTGAATAGGGAGGGTGCCCACCCCACCTGGCAGAGAAACTGCACTAGCACACAAGAGCAGAAAGAGCCTGGCCTGAAGCCTTAGCTCTCAAGCCATTAGGACCCTCCCTTGGGAATAGCCCACCTGGCTTAGAGAGATTGCCCTGAACTTCATACCAGCAGCTCCCCTAGTGGCTAGATAAGCAACCTCTAAGACCCACCAAGGCCTTGCAAAGCCTCTCTGGCTCTCAGAATCCAGCCACGACTTGTCTTGCTCCTCCCCTCACCTCAGGGGGAGTAAAGATCAAGCAAACCCCTGGCAGCTACAGAGTCCCTTCTAAAGTTTGGAGCATTTGTATGTTCCACTTGGGGCACCAGAGCTTATCACAGGCACAAAAGACCTTCTTGGCAGCTGGCTCTTACACACAAACATCAATCAGTGGCAGGGAGAACAACCCTGTAGGTAAACATAGTGTCTTCCAACTCAAACAAACAGGCTGATTCGTACTCACAAGTACCACTCACCATCTCAGAGATTAAGCTGGGGATTTAACTCACTACTCATTGTTGGAAATAGAAGACAGCAGGTCACAGGTAACCAAAGAGGTATACCTAACCTGCTAGAACACCCCCATAGGCAACTCAGGACCAGCACTTCTCTGCCTAGCACATGCAGGGATTGATCTTTGGGGGCCTAGAGACAGGCCTGTAAGCCAGGCCCAGTAACCCCTGGTCTCGATTGAGAGGTCAGATGAGAAGGAATCAGTGAAAGAATTCTAGAAACATAAAAAATCAAAGGATACACCCAAAAGAAAACAATAACTCCTTACCAATGGATACCAATCAAAATGAAAAGATTGAAATGACAGATGAAGAATTTCAAATATGGATTAGAAGAAAGCTCAATGAAATACAAGAGAAAATAGAAACTCAACACAAAGAAACCACAAAAACAATGCAGGAAATAGATGAAAAATTTACTCATGAAATCGAATTATTAAAAAAAGCCAAACAGAACTCTGGAAATGAAAAATTCATTCAAGAAAATACAAAATGCAGTGGAAAGCCTTAAGAATAGGCTAGATCAGGCATAAGAAAGGATCTCAGAGCTTGAAGACAACACTTTTGAGGTAAACAAGTCAGTCAAAGAAAAAGAACTGAGAAATATGAGAAACGAACAAAACCTACAAGAAATAGGGGATTATGTAAAGAGGCCAAACATAAGAATCATTAACATTCCTGAGAACAAAGAAGAAAATATTAATACACAAGGGTTGGAAAACCTATTTGAGGGAGTAATGGAGGAAAATTTCCCTGGCCTTGCTAGAAATCTAGATATCCAGGCACAAGAAGTTCAAAGGATCCCGGGGAGATTCATTAAGAAGAGGCAATCACCACAATACACAGTTATCAGACTGGCCAAAGTAAACATAAAAGTGGCACTCCTACAAGTCATAAGGCAAAAGCATCAGGTGACACACAAAGGGAAACCCATCAGACTAACTGCAGACTTCTCTGCTGAGACCTAACAAGACAGAAGGAATTGGGGCCCCATTCTCAGTCTTCTCAAACAGAATAATGGCCATCCTCGAACTTTGTATCCCGCAGAACTAAGTTTCTTATGTGAGGGAGAGATAAAGACTTTCTCAGACAAGCAAACGCTGAGGGAATTTATCAAGACCAGTCCTGCCCTGCAGGAAATATTCAGAACTGCATTATACACAGATCAGAACAATAGACACCCATCAGTGTTAAAATCACCCAAAAGCTAAAAGTTCAGAGTCCAGATATCTCAATGGCTCTAAAGGTAAAACAAAGCAGTAAAGTTCTACTCAACAAGTTGGTCAGAAATCCACCTCACCTATCAATTCTTTTAATAAATGTGAACGGCTTGAACTCCCCACTCAAGAAACATAGGCTGGTTGAATGGATAAAAAAATACAATTCAAGTATCTGTTGTCTCCAGGGAACACATATAACCCACAAAGACTCATTTAGACTCAAGGTGAAGGGATGCAAAACAATATTCCACACAAATGGAAACCAAAAGAAAGATGATGTAGCCATTCTGATATCAAATAACATAGATTTCAAATCAGCAAAAGTAAAGAAAGACAAAAATGGTCATTATATAATGGTGAAGGGAATAATTCAACAAGACAACATAAAAATTCTAAATATTTAGGTACGTAACACAGGTGCACACAGATTCATAAAGCAAACCCTACTTGATCTAAATGAATTGATAGACAGCAGCATCGTAATGGCCAGGGACTTCAGCACCCAACTGATAGAACAGGACAGATACTCAAAGCAGAAAATAAGCAAAGAAATTATGGACTTAATCGGAACTTTAGAACAAATGGACCTAACAGACATTTACGGAATATTCTACCCAAAAACCACTGAATATACATTCCTCTCATCAGCTCATGGAACATTCTTTAAGACTGATCAGATCCTAAGCCACAAAACATGTCTCAACAAATTTTAAAATACAGAAATTATACCATGTATCTTCTCAGACCACATTGGAATAAAATTAGAAATCAACTCCAACAGAAACACTCAACTCTACACAAAATCATGGAAATTAAACTACTGCTTAATGATTGGGTCAATGAAGAAATTAAGATGGAAATCAAAAGAGTCTTCAAACTAAATGACAAAGGGGACACAAGTTATCAAAATCTGTGAGATTCAGCAAAAGTAGTCATAAGAGGAAAATTTGAAGCCTTAAAATGCCTACATCTAAAAGACAGAAAGATCACAAATCAATAGTCCAATGAATTGCCTCAAGGAATTGGAAAAGGAAGAGCAAACCAATCCCAAACCCAGCAGAAGAAAAGAAATAACTAAGGTCAGAGCACAACTAAATGAAATTGATAATATAAGAATTACACAGATTAATGAAACAAAAAATGTGTTCTTTGAAAAGATAAATAAAATCAACAGGCCTCTTGCTAGGTTAACCAGACACAGAAAAGAAAGGACCCTAATAAGCTAAATCAGAAATGAAAAGGAGATATCACAACTGATACCATGGAAAAATAAAATATCATCTCTGAATACTATAAAAATTTCTATGCACATAAACTTGAAAATGTTGAGGAAATGGACAAATTTTTGGAAATGCACAACCTCCCCAGGATCAATCACGAAGAAATAGAACTCCTGAACAGACCAATATCAAGTAACAAAATTGAAGCAGCAATTAAAAAAAAAAAAAAAACTCCCAACAAAAAAAAAAAGTCCCAGACCAGATGGTTTCACAGCTGAATTTTACCAGACCTACAAAGAAGAACTGGTACACTGCAGAAATTATTTCATAACACAGAGAAGGAAAGAATCCTCTCCATCTTGTTCTACAAAGCCAATATCATCTTGATACCAAAACCAGGAAAGTACACAAGAAAAAAAGAAAACTAAAGACCAATATTCCTTATGAATATAGATGCAAAAATTCTCAGTAAAATCCTAGCAAACCAAATTCAGCTGCACATCAAAAAAATAATCCACTATAATCACGTGGGCTTCATCCCAACGATACAAGGATGCTTCAACATATGCAAATCTAAAAATGTGATTCGCCACATAAATAGAAGCAAAAACAAAGACCATATAATCCTCTCAATAGATGCAGAAAAAGCATTTGACAAAATTCAGTACCCTTTTATGATAAGAAGTCATATAAAAATAGGCATATACGGAATATACCTAAATATTACAAAAGCCACATATGGCAAACCTACAGCTGCCATGATACTGATTGGGGAAAAATTGAATGCATTCCCACTTAGAACTG
>CAUYSK010105122.1:0-14270 GCA_963575035.1 Avahi laniger
TAGTCCCAACTACTCAGGAGGCTGAGGCAGAAGGATTGCTTGAGCCCAGGAGTTTGAGGTTGCTGTGAGCTAGGCTGAAGCCATGGCACTCTATCACAGGCAAAAAGAGAGACACACTGTCACAAAAAAAAAAAAAAAAAAAAAAAAAATTAAATAGATTCATTTTCAAAGGAAATTCGCTATCAGTATCATACACAATATCACTTGTCATAAGTAAAAGGTGATTGTACAAAATGAACAAAATGAAAATGAAACAATGCTATTAAATTCTAATTATATTGCCCAAGGCTCTGAACCTGAGACCTATCCTGTCTTTGTTAAAAATGGAACATTAAAAAAAATGGGAGGGGGACATTAGCAAGTGTTTAGGAGGTCTTAACAATTTACTAATAGCAAACTGAGACTTTCCCTTTGAAATAAGCAGAACTATTGAGAGAATTAGAAAGGGAATGATTTTCTCATTTTATATTTCTGCTTTTTAAAATCATCTTATTTTTGAATGAAGGGAACACATCTCACATTCTGGGAATAGATCAAGATGAACTAAAGCCCAAAAAAGGGAATTGATTTGCCTCAGGTCAGACAGCAAAATAGTGGCAGATCTTTAAGCTGCATATTTTGTGTTGTTCATTTATTCATTCAACAAATATTTAATGAGAATTTAATCAGTGCCAAGCGTTGGGGAACATATAGTTAACAAGGTGGTTATACTCTCTGCTTAGGAGGAGCTTAGAGTCTACTCCTTTCTTCTTTAAAATAGAATATCTCTTTCACTAGTAGCAAATACGGAAATCAGAAACCGAACTAGAGAAGCATTAGAGAAATTTTCTTTTATTTGCAGTTGAACTTCTCTGGTCAACTTTTCAGGCTGGCTCTGAGTACACACTCCCAGGAAGTTCCAGGCAGAAGGCTTGCCGGCCCATGTGCTTCTGAAATTCCTGCCATTTGTCATTTCTTCAGGTTACTGGTATCACTGGCTGTGAAAATGCAAATATTTCTGAGAAGGGTTACACATTTATGTTGCTCTAAATTTGTATTGCATTATGATTGTATCGACTCTATTTTCTTTTTTAAAAAATTTAAATTATTTGTTTATTTATTTTTAGAGGCAGTGTCTTGCTCTATTGTTCAGGCTTGAGTATAGTGGCATTATCATAGCTCACCGCAGCCTCGAACTCCTGGGCTCAAGTGATCCTCCTGCCTCAGCCTCCCAAATAGCTGGGACTACAGGCATGTGCCAGCATGTCTGACTAATTTTTAATTTTTTGTGCAGACAGAGTCTCACTATGTTGCCCAGGCTGTCAACTCTACCAAAGATATCAATAATTACATTACGTATAACTGAACTAACTTTTCAAATCGAAAGATAAAGATTGTTAGACTGGATTTTTAAAAAAGCAACTACATGCTGCTTATAAGAGACAAACCTTAAAGATACAGAAAAATGCAAAATAACAAAGCAGAAAAAGATATATAATGCAAACACTGACCAAAAAGAAAATATAGGAAAATATAGGTTTTAGGTCAAAAGTATTACAAGAGATAAAAAGGGACATTATAATAATGAAAAAGTTAAATCCACCAGAAAGATATAATAATTTTATATTTGTAAGCATGTAACAATATAGCCTCAAATATATTAATACATATAAAGCAAAAATTGACAAAACTTAAAAGAGAAATAAATCCATAGTCATTGTGGGAGACTTCAGCACATACATAGACACACATATTTGTCCTTGCTATGTGCTCCTTCCCTAGTTTCAAAAGATTTCATGATTATTTACATTTCAAAGGGTGATCCTAAAATTTTAAAATAAAACTGTAAGTGTAAACAATTATAGACAGTATCACATCACATGTTAAAGAATTATGCAAAAGTGAAAGCAAACTATAATTTATCATAACCCAAGGCCCACTGAGGTTATCCCATCTTTTGAGATGAGAGCAAATCCCATGTGTGGTAGCAACCCCACATACCTCCCAGTAAACACAGGGCTCATGGGGGCAGCATTCCATTCTGATACCCCCCTCTGCTGAACTCCCCACCGCTCTCCTGTCTCACCCCTTACTCCCTCGTCCTTTCTCACCATCACACTTGTAATGAAGTCCCTTTTTTAATAAATTTGGATCTCAGTTTCCCTATCTGTAAAAGAGGAAATTGAACAAAATGCCCTAGTAACCCTGAATCTATCATGTCACCCTCAGTCAATGAGACCTCACCACAAATGTGCTTATAGGATAGGAGAGCAAAGTGTGAGCCCAGGACTCGGAGGGGCTGGGCCACAAGCCAGTGAGCTCCAAAGAGGAGAGGAAAATGAGAAGGAAAGGTCTAGAGCATGGGGCAAGGGGATAGGAAAGGACTCAGCAGCACAGTATAGCGCAGTGTCTGCCATCATGACTTTTTGTTTTGTTTAAACATAAAAACATTTTGTAAATGCTTTTATATGCAACACTAATAACCTATTCCTTGATCCTAAGCCACATTGATTATAAAATGAACCATTGATTTAATAATACTTGTTCGGGAATAAAGAATTAGATGGTGAGCTTCTTTTAATAACAGAGAAATGTTCAAATGTGGGAAATAAATACATTCTAGAATTGACACAGTAAGTCCTATAAAACATAAAAAGGGCTGGGGCTGGGGGAATGCTTGGAATCCTGTACAATCAGCCTCCCCTTCCCTCTCTTTCCCTCTCAGAACTCATTGGGTTCTGAAGGCATCTTTCAGAACCTGGGAATTCCTTTCAGAAACCCCTGGCACAATGGAACCGGCATACGTTTTGAAGCAGGCAGATCTACGGCCTTGAGCAAGTGGGTTCACCTCTGAGTTTCAGGGTCCTCATCTGGGGATAATAAAGTACTCACTATGAGAATAAAATGGGATCACCTAAAGTGGACAGCACAATGCTTGGCCAGTCTTAGGCAAGTGGGAAAATGCTACTTCTCTTCTATTTCTCCTAGAGTGACAGACAGGAGAGCTGGATTCCTGCTTGAAGAAGGTTTGTTTAACCATCTGTTGAGTGAAGCACATAGGAGAATAGAGAGCTGGGCGCAGTGGCTGATATCTGTAATCCTAGCACTCTGGGAGGCTGAGGTGGGCAGATGGTTTGAGCTCAGGAGTTAGAGACCAGCATGAGCAAGAGCAAGATTCCATCTCTACTAAAAAAATAGAAAGAAATTAGCTGGACAATTAAAAATATATAGAAAAAAATTAGCTGGGCATTGTGACACATGCCTGTAGTCCCAGCTACTTGGGAGGCTGAGGCAGAAGGATCACTCGAGCCCAGGAGTTTGAGGTTGCTGTGAGCTAGGCTGACGCCACAGCATGTTAGCCCGGGCAACAGAGTGAGACTCTGTCTCAAAAAAAAAAACCAAAAAACAACAAACAGGGAAGTGGCCAGTGCAGGGAGAGGGGCAGCACTTTCCTTCTTTCTCATTTATGACTGAGACCAGCTGTGGAGATCTTAGGAGAGGGTAGTCAGTGAATAATATCCCTTTCTTCCCCTCCTGAGTATAGAATCACGGAGATGAAAATCAGATTGTCATCTTTACAACTGGTAAAGCTGATGGTAGATCATGGCTTTACATGTCTGGCCAAAAGAATCTGCTAACTCTTCATCTGCTCTGTCTAGTCCTAGGGACAGTCCAGCCTAGGAGGTGTTTGGGCTGGGCAGCAGGTGTGCCTGCCCAGACTTGCTGCCTCTCATGGTCTCAAGCCCCAGGGTTTGGAGGCCTTGATCTGACCAACTCCACCCGGTTGTTGTTACCCACCAATCATATGGGCAACGGCCAGTCTTGTTGCTCTAAAGGAGGTCCTTTCATGGAAATATGAAGGAAGGAAAAGGAAAATCACCATCCATGTAACCGTGCCCTCCACCACCTGATTTAATTCTAAATCCCTAAGGCAGTGGAATAATCTATAATCATTTCAGAATGACCTTAGGGGCTTGTTTATAGCTTCTTTCATCTCCCAGTCTATCATGTTCCCACATTCTGCTTCAGGAAGTCTGAAGGAGAGACCAGGAATTTGCATTTTAATATGCACCTTCAGTGTAATAATAATTTCATATTTCCAAATGAATGTGCATGTTCATAGGGTGATTTTTAAAATATATAATAGTTGTACATATTTATGGGATATACGAGATATTTATGGGGTACATTAATGTGTGATGATCCCATCAGAGTATTTAGAATATCCATCACCTCAAACATTTATCTTTTCTTTGTGTTGGGAGCATTTCAAGTCTTCTAGTTATTTTGAAATATACGATGAATTATTGTTAACTATAGTCACCTACTGTGCAATCGAACACTAGAACTTACTCCTTCTAACTATATGTTTGCACCCATTTAATCAACCTCTCTTCATCCCCACCACCTCTTCCCAGCTTCTAGTAACCACCATTCTACTCTCTACCTCCATGAGATTTACTTTTTTAGCTCTTAAATATGAATGAGAACATGTGATATTTGTCTTTTTGTGCCTGACTTATTTCATTTAATATAATGACCTCCAGTTCCATCAATGTTGCTGCAAATGACAAGATTGCATTCTTTTTTTATGGTCAAATAGTATTCCATTGTGTATATATACCATATTTTCTTTATTGACTCATCTGTTGATGGACACTTAGGTTGATTTCATAGCTTAACTATTGTGAATAATGGCACAATAAACATGAGGATGCAGGTATCCCTTTGATACACTGATTTCCTTTTCTTTGGACAAATACCCAGTAGTGGGATCGCTGGATCATATGGTAGTTCTAATTTTAGTTTTTTGACAAACCTCCATATGTTTTCCATGGTGGCTATACTAATTTACATTCCCATCAACAGCATATAAGAGTTTTCTTTTCTCTGCAATCTCACCAGCATTTATCATATTTCATCTTTTTGATAATAGCCAGTCCAACTGGGATAGGATGATATCTCATCGTGGTTTTGATTTGCATTTACCAGATGATTAGTGATGTTGAGCACTTTCCGTATACCTGCTGGCCATTTATATGTGTTCTTTAGAGAAAGGTCAATTCGTATCTTTTGCCCACTTCTTAATGGGACTATTTGGATTTTTGCTGTTAAGTTGTTTGAGTTCCTTGTATATTCTGGATATTAGTCCCTTGTAAAGTGAATAGTTTGCAAATATTTTCTCCCATTCCACAGATTGTCTCTTTACTCTGTTTATTATTTCCTTTTGCTGTACAGAAGATTTTTAGTTTAATATAGTCTACAGGGAAGTTTTCTTAGAGGTGGTCCATGTCAGTTAATCAACAATAAGTAATCACTTACTTATTGAGCAACTTCTGAGCGCTGTGCTAGTTGCTGGCAGTAAGCAGTGAACAAGAGAAAGTCCCTCTCCATTTAAATGAGGTGCCTAGAGTAGTCCCACTCATAGAGACAGGAAGTAGAATGGTGGTTGCTGGGGAGCTGGGGGAGGAGGAATGGGGAGTTGCTGTTTGATCAGTATGGAGTTTCAATCCTGCATGATGAAAAAGTTCTGGAGATAGATGGTGGTGAGAGTTGTACAACAATGTGAATGCATTTAGTGTCACTAACCTGTATACTTAAAAATGGTTAAAATGGTAAATTTTATGGTATGTACATTTTACTGCAATTTTTTGAAATGGCAGCCTTAGCTTGGCTCCACCCCACCCCAGTCCTCTTGTTCTGCCCTTACCTGCTATGCTGCATTTTTCTGCTCCCTGGATCTTATTACCTCCAATACATTATGTCACTTGCTAATTTTTTAAAGCTTATTGTTTCCCTGCTAGGATGTAAGCTCCACAAGGGCAGGGATTTTTGCTCTTTTGTTTGTTTGGTTTTTGTACATTGAGATGTTCTAAGTACCAGGAACAGTGCCTATCACTTAGTTGGTGCTCAGTAAATATCTTTTGGATGAATAAACTTAGGAGATGGTCAATGAACCCTTTATGAGTACAGGAATGGATGGAATGCTTCTGTCACCTGGCTTGCCAGGTACTATTTTCCATTTAGAGGTCTTTATTGGCACCATGGAAGCCCATTCTACACAGGAGTAAAGTGAGGCGCAGATAGGAGTAACGATTTTTCCACAGTTTAAGGAGAAGCCTGGGTCAGAGACCACATACAGAGAAAATAGCAAATCTAATAGGAAAGGAACATCAGCTCTCAATCTCAGAAAAATAGGAAATTCACCTGCTTATCTTTTTTTAGCATTTGCCCTCAAGGAAAAACTTGTTCAACTTACTGTTAAAAAAACCAACTTCATGTTTTCTAGCAATATCACTGCTGGATTTTGGCAATCTTTTCCTAACTGAAACGTAGTTGGTATGTAATGGAAAGGAACGGTAAAAGATAAGGGTGATGGGAGATTAATGAGTTGGATGAACTGTTAGGGCTTAACAAAAAGCATAATTCTCAATGACTTTTGAAAAAAAGAATCTTATAGTTTCCAGATAGATATAATGAAAGTGCTTAGTTTTGCTAGGGAAAAAAAAAGTCGTTTGCTTTTTTTATATGATTTCCTGGGGCTTTCAGGAGACTGGAATTTATTCCTGGTTTTAACATGTTAACATGATCTTTGTTATCTCCTCTGTTTAAATAATTTTCCCTGTTGAGTCAGTGTTATCATCGGAATAGAATGGGGAGGGGAAGAACAAGGGAAATGTGTTAGATGATCTCCTGGGTTTCAAAGCTATGCGTGCATGGCAATCACATGGCTTTTGTTTAGTTTTGTGTGTTAGACACCATAAAGGCAAAGAATTATGAAGATGCTTCTCTTCATACTTTACAAACTGTGTTTTTATTTGACATGATTGATAAAGATGGAGGGAACAGGAGCCCCTTGAAGGCACCCCTCGTGGCCATCCCTGAAGAAGGGGACTGCATGGTGGCAGAGGAGGCTTTGTAAGATAAAGGCACAGACAGAACCACTGCAGGGCAGGGCCAAGGAGGTGCTGGGATGGGAGAAGAGTGGCCTCTTGGCACCATCGGAGCAGAGACTCTGTGTTCTCGTTCTGGTGGCAGGGCCAGGACCTGGTGGGAGGACTTCGAGGGCAGCTGATGGCCACAAAGAGCCTGGAACAGGTGCACCTGAGAGGCTGGTTTTGAGCCCACATGAGATGCCCTTGGGAATCCCGAGATAACTGGGTCAGATTCTGAGGGGAGGGAGGTGAGATTCTGCCCAGGCAAGTGGAGACAACCAGCCTGTGAAATTTGAGTCCTGACTGTAAATGGGGTGAGGACCACAGAGGTTCCGGCTTCATGTGCAAATTAGTTAACTTTTCAAACAAATTAACAGAAAGCTATTAAAGCAATGGAAATGGCTCCACAGCCACCCGCCCATGAGATCTCAGACAATCTGAAGTTTTAAGTACATCAGTTGGATTTCACCGAGAGCTGAAGTATGAAGCATGTGGTTAAACAAGCAGACTTTGGGTTTATAGTCAAGTTTAAAAAACATAATGGATATCTGGATTCATTTCAGGAGTCATCAAATTTGGGTCCACATCATGGAAATAATAATCCTGCTCTTCTCTGCACTGGTCAGATGCCATCTGGAGAACTGATTTACTGCTGAGAGCCATGTTTCAAGAAGACACGAATCAACTGCCATGGGGTCAGGCAAGGGCAACTAGGCAGAGGGAAGGATCTAGAAATCTGGTATCTGAGAAACAGAAGATCTGGGAGCTGCTTGGGGAGACCGTCAGAGCCGGGGTGGAATGTGTGAGGAGGTGCTGTGTGGAAGAGGGGTTGGACTTGCCCTGTGTTATTCCAGCAGGTAGAATCTGAACCATAGTCACAACACAGAGGCCATGGCTCTATTTAAGAACTTTGTCTGGTCCCTTCTTCCAAGGAAACCAGCATGAAGTGGGGATGGGGTCCCCTGGATCTGCCTGGGGCAGGGTCCATTAGCTGTGGGAGTCTGAGGGCAGAAACAGCCAGTGGGGCAGAGCCACCCCAAGTCTCCAAGTAAGAACAGCGCAGAGACCACAGGCAGGAACGGAGCAGAAAATGGGAGATGGGCCAAGCCTCAGGAGCCAGGCAGAGATAGACCGGGAGCTAAGCGCTGGCCCAACCTCAGCATTGGCCGTCACCCATCAGTGGCTCTGCGGAATACGTGCAGAGCCATTATCTTAAAGAATCCAAGTTGTAATCGAGGCCATAGCTGGTCTCTGGCAAAGTCATCGTGTTGGGAAATGTCCCAAGCCTGGAGGTATTCAACAAATGCCTAGTGACCATCCATATTTCATTGGTTCAACTTTTTTTAAAAGAATTTTTAGTTGCGGTAAAATACACATAAAATTTATCATCTTAACCATTTTTAATGTACTTAAAAATTGTGGCATTAAATACATGTTCACATTGTTACTCAACCATCATCACCATCTCCAGAACTCTTTCCATTTTGCAAAACTGAAACTCTACACCCATTAACAACTCCTTCTTCCTCCTCCTCCTAGCCCCTGCCAACCACCCTTATACTTTCTGTCTCTGTGAATTTCACTACTTTAGGTACCCCATATAAGTGGAATCATTTGTCTTTTTCTGACTGGCTTATTTCACTTAGCATAATGTCCTCAAGGTTCCTCCGTGTTGGAGCATGTGTCAGAATTTCCTTCCTGTAAGGCTGAATAATATTCCATTGTATGTATCTATCACATTTTGCTTATCCATTCATCCATCAATGAATGCTGGGGCTCAATTTTGCACCAAGCTCTCCAATAGACACTGAAGTTAATACGATGACTATGACTCCCAAGGACCTCAGAGTCTACTCGGGGTGGCAGAAAGTGTTGAGTAGGGGAGCGGGAATGTGGCAGATATGTAAACCAACTTTAATAACACATTTTGAGTAACAACATGATAAAAAGTCTGCATAGGATATAGTGGGTTCACAATGAAGGGAGACATCAGTTCTGGGGGTGGTGCAGAGGGAGAGGTGGGAATATTTCTTTAAGAAGGCAAGTATCTGAGCTGATGAGATCAATAATGTTAGAGAACCTTTTCTGCAAAACTTGAGTCTGGACTACCTTGCAGCCAGTGGCACCCAAAAGGTGAATCAGTTGCATCTAACTCCTTGGGACCTTGGGACAGCTTTAAAAAAATATATTGATCCCAGTTTCCCAGCCCAGAAATTCTGATTCAGTGAATCTAGGGTACAGGGTAGGAGTCTGTATTTTAAACAAACTCTCCTGGTGATTGTGATGCACAAATAGGTTTGGCAGGCATGAAGGAAACACTGAAAGTTATAAAGCCAGGTTTGTATTTTAGATATACTTCTCTGACCTCACTATGGAATGGAGCAAGGATTCAAAGTTAAAAAAAACCCAAGGTAGAGAAACCGATTCCAGTTTGTGCGACATTCCATGGGCTTGGAGAGGCTGCAGAGGGTGTGTGTGGTTCACTCATCTTTCCATTTATTCAAACATCAGGGACACACGTACTATTTGTTACCTGGACTACAGCACCCTGAAAATCCCTTCCATCTCTAAGAGTCTGTATCCTATTGATCCTTTTTACAAAGGCCTCCACCAATGGAATGTGGAGGAAATGGGGTTGTGTGAGTTCTGAGCTAACACTGTAAAAGGTCAGCTTCTTCTCTCGCTTCCCTCAGAACCCTGCCGCTGTATCGACAAACCTGGTCTAACATGCTAGAAGATTAGCAATCACGTAAAACAGAGATACACCGTTTCAACTGACCCGGGAGATAACTGCAAGCTTATGAGTGACCCGGTTGAGATCAGAGGGAAAACACTCAGATGATTCCACCCAAATTGCCAATCCAAAGAATTAATGGCTGAAAGGTTGTTTAAGTCACTAAGTTTTGGGATGGTTTGTTGTTCAGCAAAAACTAACTGATATACTCCCTTTGGCTCTAGGCTTCACACACGTTCCCTCTGCATGAAACACTCTTCCTTCTTTCTTTGCCTACTTAATTCCTACATATCACAACTCAGTAAAGTTTTCCCTGATTGTGATCAGATTAAATTCCTCCTTTTTAGGCTCGCATTGCAATTTTTACCTCTCTGGCATGGCAGCACTGCAGTAGTTGTAATTTTGCATTTATTTGTGTGCATTATTTGATTGTGGTCTTTCTCCTCCACTAGACTGTACATTTTATGAGTCCCGGGACAGTGTATGTTTTGTTCACCATTACATTCCAGCACCCAGTACAGTTCCTGGCACATAGTTGATGCTTACTGAACACTGAACATTATAGCACTGGAGGAAACAGGTGTTTGGGGGTTTCGTTAAGCTGATAACTCTCACACCGGTCCTCTCTTCCCCACTATCATAGAAAATCACTGTTTGAAAATATGTTTTATAATTTGTAAAGGACTGTACAAATGTTAGTTCTTAATTGTTGGTGTTATTATTCTGAGGTGGTAACAGCTGGCTTTGGGGGAATCCTCTTCATTTCTCATTCCCCTGAAATGGCCCCAGGCAGTTTCCTAGCAGCTATGATTACGGCTAGATAAGCAATTTACAGGCTGAAAGTCTTGCCTAGAGTTAAAACATGGATATGTAAATATCACTGTAGCTTCAACCCAGCAAGCAATCTTCAGGCTGGTTAATTGCAGAACTTGGCGGTAATGATACCAGTGCTGATTTCAATTAAGGACTATTTACAAAACCACGGGGGGAGTATTTTCCACTTTTTCTAAAATAGTAGGCCCATATTAGAGAGACCTGTTATTTTTACAGTATAAATCTATGGCTTAGATATACCAAGACGTCCCTTAAAATCTGCAAACTTCATGCCCTATTTTGGCCCTTGGGTTCTGTTTGCAAGAGAGTCTGAGGGTAAGAGTGAATTGCCCTAAAGACGGATACTTCATGTGCAACTTTTCTGAGCCTCAGTTCCCTGATCAGTAAAACGTACGTATTAATAGTCTTATCTCATAGATTTATTTTGAGATTAAATGAGATAATTGTTGCAAAGTGCCATTAAAATTATTAGGACGGTGCCAGGGACGGAGTACGCACTCAATAAATTTTAGCTATTATTCATTATCACCCTCATTATTGTTAATAACACACACAATTAATTGTCCATGCTTGCCCATTCTTTGCTTACTCAGCAAGTGAGTGGGTTTTTCTCAAATAGCTGATGAGTGGAGATGTTTTATAAAGTGTGAAGCGTTCATTCGTGACGTGTGAGTTGTGTGCACACTGCGTGCCTGTACCCTGATAGGTGCTGGGGGTTTAGAGTGAATAAAAGAGTCTCTGCCCTTAGAGACTCTAGGAGAGAGATGCAGTACACTGTGGTACAGGCTTGTCCAGCATTGATCCTGAATGCTATGGGAACACAGATGAGGGACTGGCCCCACCCCAAAAGGTCAGGGAAGGCTTGCTCCGGACCATCTGGGTTTGCCAGGTGAAGAGGGTGAACGCCTTATTAATTTCACACAAAATGGAAGAGGACCTTAGTTCCTTAAGAGATTGTTGCAATGACCCATTTGTTTGACCCTTTTATCACCCAGGTCCATTATAGTTGGAAACGAAGCTTTTAAAATTAATAACCTAAGGAGGGAAAGCATTTTCCCCGATGCTCGGCAGCTCCAGAGGAAGTACCACTGGGTATTTATCTTGCAGGCCTTTTCAGGTTGAGCTTTGGCAAAGGAGGTTTTGTTAACAGTGTGACGGGAAAGACCTCATCATGTCTCACATTCTTGTGACCTGGGCTCAAGGACTGGCTCCAGGACTGACACTGACTAGGCATAGCACTGTGGCCGGGTTCTCAGGGAGAAACATCACCCTGAGTGTGAGAAAACCTAAGCTCCGTTCTGACTACGCTGAGCAGGCGTGTGAGACCCTGCTCCAGTCATTAACTTCTCTCTGAATTGATGAGCTCAACTTGAGGACGTATATCTAACAGGTATTCCCAATTCAGGGGAACTCTGCTGACCGCACAACACATTTCTGTCTTTCCCTCTCCACTGAATCCTTCTCTTGCAATTTTAAAAAAAATTAATGTAAAAATTCCAAGATGAACAAAATACTAAAATTTTAAATAAAGCCAGGGTCAGTATGACTGCCTTTTCATTTTGCCTTGGGCTCCAATGTGGCTGGACACGGCACTGCTAGACATGCTCCTTGAGTGGGAGCCCCTTGGCTGTCTTGCCTTCCAGCACTTTGCACCTTCTTCATTCTTTGTTCCAAGGTTGCTCTGGGCCTCTGTCTTCCCTCATGTGGTCCCTCTCTGTGTGAAAGGCCCTTTTTCCTTCCACCCTACCTTGCCGATGATCTCCCCTTCCTTCACCGTTATATTTATCTCCGTGCCAGTTTCTTCATCTATAAAATGGGGATAATAAATACTATGGAATTCATAGCCATGTTGTGAGCACGAATATCTGCACAGCAGCTGACTCAAGGTTAGCAGTCAATGGCAGCATCGACATTGTCATCATTTATTCCACAAGCAGACAATCAGTTGACACGCTGCCCACCGCCCAGAGGTGAGGGATGCTGCTTAATGTTGGCTCACATCTAGCTCCCCATCTTCATTTCTGACTACCCAACTCTCGATTCCAGACTCTTTTTCCTCCATCTGCTTGGTAAATTTAGGTGTTCCCTGGGGTTCCATGTGTAGGTGTCCACAGCCTCAAGTGTGCCCTCTTGTCTGTGATACGTCTGGGAGGTCTGTACTCCAGGCCCAAATGTCCAAACGTTTGCTGGATGTTTCATCAGTGCCCAAACATCACTATGAATGTCAGTAGTAACAGCCAGTGATGACTGAATACTAAGTAGGTGCTCTGTACTGAGCCCAGCACTTTACATGGATTACTTCATTCCATCCTCTCCAAAACCCCATTTTACAGAAAAAACAAAACAGCAAAATAGAAACCAAGAGAAGAAAGTCACAGAAGATTATGAACCAGGGAAGTGGTGGAGCCAGGATTTAAAACTGGAAGTAGGTGCTTCTGCTAGAAAAGATTATCCAAAGGCTCCCTTTTAATCAATAATTTTTAAAAGTGTTGTGAAGAAAAGATGATAGAACAGTGGTTCTCAACTGGGGGCAATTCCCCCCACCCCAGGGGACATTTTGCAATGTCTGTAGATATATTTGGCTGTCCCAACTGGAGAGATGCTTTGGCATCCAGTGGATAGAGGTCAGGCCAGTTGCTAAACATCCTACAAAACACAAGAAACCCCTACAACAAGGAATTATCTGGTCCAACGTGTCAATAATATCAAGAATGAGAAACCTTGCATTAGAAAAATCCAGATGAAGCTGGCAAAGGGTGTTGCCTTTTCTGGTGCTGACTCTCCACTCACTAACTGTGCAGGGCCCTCTCCCTCCCCCTTCAAGCCCAGTCCCCACCCCAGCCCAGCCAAGCCTCACGCTTTTACCCACCACCCGCTCCCATCTCTGCACCAGGCACAAACAGGAATTCATTATCTTCCTCCTGAAAACCTTCCCATCCTGTGCTCTTTATCATGATTAAAAATACCACCCTCCTCCTCACAGGTGAGCACCATTGCCCCCTCCTTGCGTGTCCCCCCGACCCACCCGACGATCAGCCAACAAGCTGTGTTTGTTCATCTCCCAAGACTCTCCAGCTCATCCTTACCTTTCCTACCGCACTAACCTACTTTGGGCCAAAATAGCTTCTTACATTATCTCTTTTCCAATCATGAAAAGATCCACCAGAGCATGAATTTTATAAGGAATTAAACTAAGGGGTGTCTAGGAACCCACCCAATTCCTACTAGTCTATGAATCCAGGATAAGTTCATGATGGGACTTTAAGGTTCTGCACCTTGCCCTTTGGCCCTCTTTTCCAGTCCCAGGCTGTGGCCCCCACCCCGCTCTAGATCCCACCCCTTCTCATCCTCAGGACCTGTTCCCTCAACCAGCCAGCCCTTCCTCTTAACCTCTCCCAGTGTCCTGCGACCTCCCCATCAATGCACCTTTAAAGAAGCCTCCACCCTTGCCTCCCACTTGCTAAACTGCCACATTTCTGAAAAGAGCTGTCCACACTTGCTGTCTCCCACTCACTCCTCAACCCACTGCAATGTGGCTTCCAATTCCTCCACTCCATCTAGACAAGCCCTGATATTAAAAGTGATTAGCTAGGCCGGGCACGGTGGCTCACGCCTGTAATTCTAGCACTCTGGGAGGCCGAGGCAGGCGGATCGTTTGAGCTCAGGAGTTCGAAACCAGCCTGAGCAAGAGCGAGACCCCGTCTCTACTAAAAATAGAAAGAAATTAATTGGACAACTAAAAATATATAGAAAAAATTAGCCGGGCATGGTGGCGCATGCCTGTAGTC
>CAUYSK010105123.1:0-17671 GCA_963575035.1 Avahi laniger
TAGCCAGGAATGGTGGTGGGTGCCTGTAGTTCCAGCTACTTGAGAGGCTGAGGCAGGAGGATCACTTGAGCCTAGAAGTTTGAGGTTGCAGTGAGCTGTTATGATGCCACTGCACTCTGGCTTGGGCAACAGAGTGAGACCTTGCTTGTCTCCATGAACAAAACAAAACAAAACAAAAAAACTCACAAAAACAAAAAAACAAAAGGGCCAGGTATGGTGGCTCATACCTATAATCCTAGCACTCTGGGAGCCTGAGAGTTCAAAATCAGCCTGAGCAACATATTGAGACTTTGTCTCTACAGAAAAAAAAAAAAAAAAAGAATCTGGTTTAAGCATATCATGGTCCTTTTTTTATATAAAGGCTAAATGGGCCGGGCGCGGTGGCTCACGCCTGTAATCCTAGCTCTCTGGGAGGCCGAGGCGGGCGGATTGTTTGAGCTCAGGAGTTCGAAACCAACCCGAGCAAGAGCGAGACACCGTCTCTACTAAAATTAGAAAGAAATTAATTGGACAACTAAAAATATATAGAAAAAATTAACCGGGCACGGTGGCGCATGCCTGTAGTCCCAGCTACTCGGGAGGCTGAGGCAGAAGGATTTCTGGAGCCCAGGAGTTTGAGGTTGCTGTAAGCTAGGCTGATGCCACGGCACTCTAGCCCGGGCAACACAGTGAGACTCTGTCTCAAAAAAAAAATAAAGGCTAAATGGTTGGAGATGGAGAGTCATAATTGTGGTGATCATTTTGGAATTTCCAAGTGTTCTTTGGTGAGTCAAAGGTTCTAAGTAGCCTTATGCACATGTAAAAGAGAGAAAGAGAGGAGAGAGAGGAAAAGTGTTATCAGGTCACAGCCTGTACATTATCCCCCTAGGCAAGTTAGGCCCGGCCAGAATCGGTCTGCACAGGAAACTTGTTGAAGCTTTGTTGAAAATTTCCATATTCCAGTGATAAGATTTGTGCTTGTATTCCTTAGGGACCTTACCATTGACCCTGTTCTCAATTGTGTTATCAGAAAACAGGTCTCCAGGAACTGGTCCACCTAAGATGAAAATACTGCAGCCTCTGATTCCAATACAAGAGCTCAAAGATGCTCTATGATCAGCACTCAAAGTAATGATAGCTTTTCCTGGCATTTCCTTTCATCCAGAGATTTCAAAGCATTTCACAAACATTTGCCCATCCCATAGGCAGCTGATTAAGCCACATCTCTGACATTCATCTTTTACTTGGGTCCTCCCCATAAATTGGAGACTGAGCTAGAAATAGAGTGTGGGCCTCCTCATTCAAAGGCTCACACTGAACTCCCACTCTCCCTCTTTGCTACCCATTCTTAAGCAGTTTGTGGTCCTCCCACGGGGCATAGCTCTTTGCAGAAACCTGTGTATGAGATCTGCCTGCTTCTTTACTGTCACCACCTCCCACTGATTGTGTCTCTGGGTTCCCTGGTGTCCTGGCAACTGGGCTGTGCCTTAGCTGTTCTGGATGTGAGAATCATCGAAGAATCTCCAAGGATTCTTCGTGTCTTGTCATCCTTCATCCCAATTCATGCCCCCCTACCTGTGCGACCCACCTTCCCCAAACCAACAAAGTATTAGTACAGTACTGTGCCCTCTGGTTTATTCTTCCTCCTCTATCTTCATCCTCTTCTCCCCTGGGCAGAAGAAAGAGGAAACCACAGACCCTGAGCTTGTGAGGGAGAGAGAAATGGGAAGGAAGTGTCTTTTCTTTTCTCCAGCTGGGCCCGGGGAGGGGGCCAAGGCCTTGAACCTTGGCCTCAGTGGGAGGAGGAGGAGATTAGCAGGATGAATCTTTACTTCCATCACCCACCCTGAGGGAGGTGACTTGGTTTGCTAGGAGAGAGGTGAGTCAACACAGACCCTTGATGGAGATATTTCTCTCAGAGCCTGAAGGAAAAGCAGCAGACGGCCACCTTGCCTTGTTATTTAATGTAATTTTCAGATCAGAAAGATTATACTGAGTCAGAGGAAACTGAGCTTAACTCTCTCTGGTCCCAATGTTGGCAACTCTGAACAGAATTTCCCAAAGGAATGACCCTGTCCACGGGAGTCCAAGAGACAGGCAATGGGATTCCAAATTCAGAGTGCAGGGATGGCCCCGCACACACTGGTGGAGAACTTTATTTAGTTATACTCCACCACTGTGCTTTTACCTACTAATTACTATAACCACTAGTGATCATTATATGATAATTAGCACATTCCTTTTTTATAACTCCCAGAGCACCACCCCAAAATAAATGATTGTGTTGAGTGGCCAGGCTGCTCCTAGAGACAATTCCTGACTCACTCATTCATTTTGTGAACCACAGTGGGCCAGTCCCTATGGTAGGCAGCTATGAGCAGGAAGGATATTGTCTCTGGTGTGACAATGCTGACATGTTGCAGGATGACTAGACACTAAGTGTGTTTACCCATGGGATGTGTGGATCCAAAGTGGAAGCACAGTATGTATAAAAGGGGCACCCAACCCAATGGTGGGGGGAGAGGGGATATCAGGAAATGCCTTCCCTCAACATAACAGTAACTTTGAAGATGAGCTCTGTGCTATGAGTAGGAGCTAGCGAATGGAATCCAACTTAGGGTAAACCTATTCTATTTGTATGATTTCCTCAAAACGTAAACGCAGAGTTGCCTCTTCATATTAACCCTCCAAAGTGACCACCAGGCTATGCCAACTATGGTGCCTCCCACTCTGCTTCTGTACAATGTGATGCTATTTTGGAAACGTGGGACATTCTACTCAAGTGGAAGGTGTAATTATTTTATTCCACTACAGAGAGTATTTCAGGGAGGAAGATGGCACCAGGGAAATAGGCGTGAAAATGAGGTTCTTCTGCCATTTCCACAACCAGGCCTAATCCTCCATGCCCTTGGGATGGTCTGGGGCTGTGATGGGAAATGTTTGTCTGTCTCCACTTGAGCAGCAACATCCTTCTTATCAGCTGCTGCACTGAGGGAGACAATGATGTCCTTTTGCAGGAAACTAACAGGAAAAGAAAGAAACCTACCACTAAATACACTTCCTGAAGGCGAAATAAAATGGCCACGGCTCTGACTGCAGTATAGGAAAAGGCTGAATAAATAAATACATCATTCCTATTGTGCAGTCAAACTTCCTGGGGGCAAGTCCTCATCTCCTAACCCCTTTTTCTCTTCCAAAATCGGCTAACCTGCCAAGGGACAGACCAAGGTCTTCTCTGGCTATTAAGAGATTTTGAAATATACTAGTCTCCTCTGTCTCAAACACAGAGGAAATACAGAATTGGAAGGAGAGAAAACAAGAGTCACAGGAAGAGGAACTTGATATTGGTACACACCTCCCCTTTAAACCTACAGAACTTTCCCAGCGACTTCTGCTTTGAGCTTTCCTGTGCAGAGATCTGATAATGTCTGGGAACATGCAGGAGGAGAAGGGGCCAGGGCTAGTACAGCTCAGAAAATCAGTGGGCCTCTGGAAATCACAGCTGCTGCACAGGTACCTTGATTTGGAGGCAGAGGTGTAAATCGTAATTACCTTTGAATATTCACTGACTCCAATCCTATAGCACTGCAGTAGAGATTGCAAGAGAAAATAACTGGATCCGGAAACAGTTCCAGCCTACAGGATCCTAAGGCATTTCCTTGTGAGGATAGTTTTCTTCTGTGTGCAACATAGAAGGAAAGAACTTGTGCGAACATGGGTGGGAGAGAAAGAGACAGAGACAGAGAGAGAGAGAGAATTAATTTAAATGGATATCTTTGCCTGAAAAGATGAGATAAGTTGCAAGGACTTGGATCTTTGTCTTTCTACAGTGTTTTTGGTTTAAGGACCATTTACACTTTAGTTTTTCCCCATCTTTCTTATGTAATAATCATGGGTGAGCCCTGAGAAATGACTCAAAGCCAAAATAATGGGGTTTCCTTGCTTATAGTTCCTCATTTTCCCTGGCCACAGGCCAACTCTCAACACACTCCTCCCTTATAAGGAAGTCAGTTTTGACCCAGCCCTGCTGGGTCACTCCAACTTCTTAGCAATCTTTTATGTTGCAAACTGGACTCTCTTCTTCTAACTTTTTAATTGCAAAATTGCTCCAAGGAGCTCTCTTGGTTCTTTTTTTTTTTTTCAAAGGAGGAGCCAGAGCAGTGCCAAGCACCCCCCCACCCAGCTCTAGTCAGTCTCTTGGTTCTTACTGCTTCCAACCCAGGTGTGGAAACCTCCTCTAGGGTGCCCTGATCCCATCTGTAGAGCCTGTGTAGGATCCCTTTCTCTCATTCACAGTTGAGGACTGACTCAGCAGACTACACAGTGACCAACTTATTCTGAAAGGGACAAAGGTCACATAACCAAGCCCTGCATATTCTTCCAGGCACACTCTTCTCTCTCTGGAACCTGGATGGAGCTAGGCTCAGACTTTTCTACATACAGGTGGTGCTGCCATAATTAGCCCGTCTTACTGGTTTTGAGCATACCCTTCTTGATATAGGGCGCAGGCAGGAAATTAGACTGGGGCATGGCTTTGTTGGTCATATTTTATGAACCCCAAATCTGGAATTGTGCTCTAGCTAGTATAGGGTGCTCATGGAAAAATGGAACAAAATATATGGAAATAAGACCATCCTGGAAAAGCTATGAGAGTTCATAACATTTTCTTCTGGCAGCTTGGAGAGAAAGTATCCCACATTCATTAATAATGTTAATAATAAGGAATGGTTATTGAGCATTTACTATGTGTCAGTCCTGAATTATGTATATTATCTCATTATTCCTCATAAAAGGTTTCTTTTTAGAAGCTAGGAGGGAAAACCATCTATTTATATACTCAATAACATTAATAGTAATCATAGTTATTATTTATACCATTAATATATTATATAATATATGCTAGCCCTGCATTGGACATATTCTCTCATTTATTTTATTTCATTTTTTAGAGACAAGGTCTTGCTATGTTGCCCAGGCTGGACTGGAGCTCCTGGGCTCAAGCTTCCCAAGTAGCTGGGACATGTGCCCAGCTTCATTTAATTTTTAAAGGAATTCTACAAGTAAGTATTATTATTATTCTTAATGTAAAGCAAGTTACTTCAAAAATGGCTCCAGTGATCCTCCTGCTGGTATTTATCTTCTTGCATAATCCCCTGGAATGTGGGCTGGACCTAATTACTGACTTCTGACAGAATGTGGCAAAAGTGATGAGATGTCACCTCTGTGACTGGGTTACAAAAGACTGTGCCTTCTGTCTTGCTAGCACTCTCTCTTGCCCTCTTGCTTGCTCACTCCGATGAAGTAAGATGCCATGTTGTGAGATGAAAAGACCCACAAAACAATGCACTGAGTGAGGTCCCTGGCCAACAGCTCCTAAGGAACTAAGGCCTTAGTCTAAAGCCTGTGCAGAAGTAAATCCTGCCAACAACCATGTGAGTGAGTTAGGAAGCAAAACTTTCCCAACAGAGCTTGAGATGACTGTGTGGTCTTGTGAGAATTTCAGAGCTGGAGGATCCAGCTGAGATGCACCAGGATTTCTGACCCACAGAAACTATGAGATGATAAATGTTGTTTTAAGCTAGTAAATTTTGGGGTAATTTGTTATGCAGCACACAACAGCTAATACCTATCCTATTTTGTAGATGAAGAAACCGAAGCTTAGGGAGATGAATCAACTTTCCCAAAGGTCACAGAGTTAGTAAATGGCAGAACCAGGATTTTTGCAACACATTAGGTTTAAGCACCTGAGTTCAAGCCTACTTCCTTATAAGGTTCCAAGTGATCGGGACACTGGAGTTTCTAGAAGGCATTCTACTCTCTGAAATCTTTGGAGTATAGCCATGTTTCCAGGAAACTCTTTGTGTGCACATAAAACAGGGATGAACAAAAGTTTACATGGCTAAGTGCTTTAAGCAGGCCCACTCCCTGCTGTAGAAGAATGGCTGGTCCACCCACAGATCTGGTGATAGTAACCAGGGTCTCCATTAATAGCACAATGGCATAGCTGAGAGCTACAACCCATCCCTTTTACAAATATTCAAGCATCTTACCTATAATACGTAAGGTGGGTGGAGGGAGGCATACATGTTTCTTGAGGATGAAAATGAATGCATTTAATAATGGGAAGGCATAGTGTGATATTTAAAAATTACACGAGCCCTGGAATTAGAAAGCAAATGGTTCTGCCTCAGAGAACACCCCCTTCCATCGATTTTTGTTTCTTCCTCCTATTCATAAAACAGAGCCTTGAACTTTGAGACCATAGTCCCTTGTTGCAGCATGGAAAGCAACTTGATGCTTTCCTATAAATAAAGCCCCCCCAGGTTGGGATTGGAAAAACATCTTCTTCCAGAAAGTCTCCCTTTGTTCAGCCAGAGCTTTTTGCCAGTGGTCACCTTTATGAAATCCAATGAGGATATTCTCCTTGGCTGCGTGCATGAAATCTGTTCTTCCTTGTCAGCTTTGCCCCTCTGCCAGAGCAGCAGGCTGTGAACTCAGGGAGTACTTCCAGGTGGCAGTAGAAAAACAATCCCATAGGCTGGAGCCCGGGCAAGCTTTCCCTTTTAACCAGTGGCAGAAGCTGCACTTTATTGATGCAATTATGCAACCTGGTTTAAAGTCCACATAGGATGGGGGCTGGAGGGGGTGAGGCATAGCTCTAAACTGGCTTGGCACTCTGATTGGGCTTCTTGACTCCAGGTTTCCTTACTTTTTCTCTCTGTCCCCTCTCTTCTCTCCTGTCCCCCACCCCTTCTCTTCTGATTCTCCCCTTCCTTCTCCCCCTCCCTAATCCCTTCATCCCTGCCAATCTCCACCCTCAGGGATCCCTAACTCAGGAAACCACCTCTTATCAAGTATTTTGGCTTGCTTCCAACTGCTAGTGGCAGGCAGCTCTGGCCCCTGTCTGCTATTTGAGCGATTTTCTTCTCCACCAGTTGTTTGTTTCTCTAATCCTGTTGGAATTGGAATTGTATGTGGAATCCAAGGGGGAATAAAATCCAAAAACAAAAAATGGAGCCTTCCCTCGTGGGATCGCCCCTTTGTACTAAAAGGGAAATGAAAGGAGACTTGGATTCTCCTCCCTTGAAAAGTGACATTATGAAAAGAGAGCAGGAGAAACAGTAGCATTAGTATATAGGAAAGCCCAAGGTACACCGTATCACTCCTCAGATACTGGGACATCACTCTAAATCCTCCATTTTCCACTTAATTGGGATTTATTTTTGCCCTTAATGTACCTGCCATCCTGGTCTTGCTCAAGTGGCTCTGAACAGATACCATCTACACCACCTCCACAGCCAGCCACACAACACAAAGCTGCAGACTCCCCGACTCCAGCATTCTTGCTTTCTAAGAGGGAGCCCTGAGAATGGTGGAGAGGCACAAAACGCAAGAAAGAAAAGAGAAGCTGGATGGAGTCATTACATTATAGGATTACCTTGTGCACATAAAAGCAAAATGTAGGGTACAAGCAATAACCCCTCCAGTACTGCCCAATCTTTGATAACACAATAGTCTTCTGTTAGTTCAAAGTATGTTCCTTAAAACCTTCCTTCGTTAAGGTTCTCCTTCTTCTTACTGGGTTGTACATATTTATTTTACATTTCCTTTCTTAACTGATTTTCACAAAGAATAGGAGTGATAGAAGTGCGTATGCATGTATGGTCTAAAGCATTTATGAATGCATTTCTTTTTAGTGTATGAAATAAAATGAATAGCTGACCTTTGTGACAATTTTCCACCTAGTTTTGTGGTAGTAATTTCATTGTGTTCCTAAACTTAGATAGCAAGTCCTCTTAGTGAGGCTGGCCTAATTCTATGTTCTCTGTGGCACCTAGTCACTATGGCTGTGCAAGAGCCATTATTACACAAAGTACCATCATAATGGTCATGCCCTCCTATGACGTTACTGTTTCCTATCTTCCAGGACATTAATTGTCTTCTAACTTGCTCTAAAATTGGTAGTACGGCACACTGCCAAGGCTAGAGAAGAAAGCTGCTGGTGGTATATTAAAAGACCGTGTAATAGGTCATACTGATGTTTCCTTCTCATTGGGGCACCTTCACATTTGCATGTTACTTCATTTGTTATGGGATATTAACTTGGGCTTGCCTTATGTCTTGGCTTCCATCTTATCATGGTCAATGTCTGATCTTTCCATCAACTGAATGATTCAGACATTTCTGAAGCTATTTTGGTTTTTCCACTTTCCTTTTACAGGCTTTTTGTGAGTCATTGAATTGAATGGGAAGTTATTTCTAAATTGGAAGGTGAGGATGAGAAGAGGGGGAGGAAAGTTCCGGAAAATAACTAGGAAAAGACACTTTATTGTTATGTATAGTTACTGGAGGAATAATTTCTGCTTAGTTTGGTGATAGAAATATGTAGTTTATTTAAATTTGACTAAAAATATAGGCTAGAAAATAGACAATATTTTTCTGGATAATAAACCATACAGTTTTAAATTCCTTGTAGCTTGCTCTGCAAAGAGCAGGAGGTTTGTTAAGTAGAAGACATATGGGACAAAGAGAGGAAAGAAGTAAGGGGCAAAATACAAAATTTCCAAGCCTGGGTTCTTGGTCCCATAAGTTCCCAACAGTAAAGTAGTGCTTGTAAAGGGGAATGCCTCCTTGACCTTGTCTTAACCAATGCCTGGGTGTTATATTTTATGGCCCATGGGTTTGTATATTACAGATAGAGTTGTGAGGAAGGTACATTTAAATCGGATTTAGAAATTGAAGGACTAATCAGGCCAACATTTTGTTATTTAGGATTATGAAAAGTGAGTAGAAAGAAAAAAGAAAAGAAAAAAGCTAATGATGAATATATTTCTAGGAGCACAAGAGTTTTTATAGCAACACCAGATTTCTCAAAAATGCCTACTGTGATTTGCACCCAAATGAATAAAAAATGCAATCATTTATTCTTGTGCATTGTGCCAAGTGAGAAAAAACCAGGCAATTCATTCAATGGCCCTAATTTAGATTGCTAGGAAGAGGAGAGATTGGGGGGCGGGGGGGGGGGAGAGAAGCTTTTAAAGCATCTGACACACAGCTAGTAGGGCTATTTAAGAACTGCTGAACATAAAAACTAAGTGAGAGTGGGTGGTGGGGGGAGGAAGAATTCTCATTTCCAGAGCATCACAAGGGTAAAATGTGGCCTGCTTCTTCCAAACTTGCTAATGGCTTCCTGGTCACTTGGCAGGAGCCAGCCAGGAGTGGGTCTGCAACCTGGAGAACTCTCAACATGCCACTTCAGTTTTTTGACACTGTTTATAATTGCAACTTAAGTTGACTAATGTCTGCTAAATCAACGATTGCACTTTGCTCTTTAGCATGGTGACTTCCTGGAAAGAACTTCAAGGAAACTGGGTGCATTGGGACCTCAAGAAAAGAAGGGGAGGCCAGGTGTGGTGGCTCATGCCTGTAATCCTAGCACTCTGGGAGGCCAAGGCGGGAGGATCGCTTGAGTTCAGGAGTTGGAGACCAGTCTCAACAATAGCAAGACCCTGTCTCTACTAAAAATAGAAAGAAATTAGCTGGACAACTAAAAATATGTAGAAAAACTTAGCCGGGCATGATGGTGCATGCCTGTAGTCCCA
The DNA here is from genome assembly GCA_963575035.1 of Avahi laniger. Classification (NCBI taxonomy): domain Eukaryota; kingdom Metazoa; phylum Chordata; class Mammalia; order Primates; family Indriidae; genus Avahi; species Avahi laniger. Next base: position 9,582 of record CAUYSK010105123.1, read on the forward strand.
GCTACTCAGGAGGCTGAGGCAGAAGGATTGCTTGAACCCAGGAGTTTGAGGTTGCTAAGAGCTAGGCTGACGCCACGGCACTCACTCTAGCCCGGGCAACAGAGCCAGACTCTGTCTCAAAAAAAAAAAAAAAAATAGAAAAGAAGGGGAAATTTTTATCTATATAATACTTTTCTCCCCAGAGGTTAAAAACACTTCTTAAACACAACCTCTGATGTTGGTGTTTTGCAACTACTACCTCTGTGAGTAAGCTAGCAATGATAAGTTTCTCCTTGTAGGGAGCTGCAGAAATAGAAGAGTTTACAGACTGAACTCTGCAACAAAGAGTTAACCCTTCTCCGGTAAGCTCGGAGGTGAGAGTCTCTCGGCTCCTCCTTTGCTTTCTACTGTGCAACCAAACTGTGCACAGGCTTGAACCAACCTTGGCCGTCATATCCCTTGCCAGTTAACTTAACAGACGCTTTCAGCAGCCTATCATAACTTCTAACTGCCCAACCACCAACCAATTACAACTAAAGCTTCGTCCAGGACGCTCCAGGTCTGGGCTGGGGCTCATACCGGGTCCAAGAAAAGGGGCGGTAAAGACGCGATGACGGACGGGTAAACTAAACCAATCAGAGCAAAGAGATGCCGCCCCACTATCCAATGGATAGGTTAGAAGTATGAAATGGGGTGGGCTTGTTGTCATGGGGGAGGTGGTGGCGCCTGGTGGCCACTGGCGGCCGAAGGTAGAGGCAGTGGCGCTGGAGTTGGTCGGGGGCAGCGGCAGGTGAGTGCCGGTAACACGAGCCTGAGATCTGAGGGCCGTCGCGGGGCGGAAACTCCAGCTCAGCACTCCAGAGGCGGAGGCCGGAGTAAGGGGGCCTGGACTGCGGGCCGGGTCGGGGCCGGGGCCAGGGCGGAGGCGGGGGCGGCGGCGGCGGCGGCGGCGAGTTCGCTCTGACTGGGCTGGTGGGAGAATGGCCCCGCTTGTGGTGGCGGAGTTCGCGCGGGGAAGGTAAGCTGGGGCCGGACCCACGCGGGTCAGGCCGGGAGGTCCCTTGGGACGTCCAGCTGCTCAGGTCTGGGGCACTGACTGGCGGCCGGGGTGTGAGGGGGTAGGTCCCTGAGGAGACGGAAGCGGCCGGGGTCCCAGAGAGGGGGTGACCTGTAGCGATCTGGTCGGAGGGCAGGGTGACTCGGGAATACCCAGGACAGCTTGGGTGCCAGGGAAAAGGGGAACCCGGGAAGCTCGGACGCGGCCGGTGTGGAGAGAGCGGGCTGGCGGGGGAAACTGGGAGTGGCCCGGGTCTGAGAGAGGAGGGAGGTGGGAAGACCGAGGGCGGCCGGGGTCCAGGGTGACAGGGAGCAGCCTTGGCTCGGGTAGGGGTGTCTGAGGAAAGGCTTGGAAGGGGGTGGGGACACTCCTGAGAAGGGCGGCTGTCCAAGGGAGGAGGGCTCCTAGGGAGAAGAGGAGCGGCGGGTCTTTGGAGGGTCGGACCGGTGGAGACCTTGAACAGCTTGGGGGAGGAACCTGAGCGCCCTGCCCCCCGTAGCTGGTCTGGTCTGAGGATCCCCGGGGGACCAGGAAAGAAGTCCTCGAGGAGTAGCGTGAGTTTGAGATAGGGGTGAGGGTCCCGCAGGCAGTGGAAGTTCCCTTAGTTGGAGAGGAGTCAAGCAAAATGGGACGGAGGTGGGCTGGGGTGCGAGGGGAGACATAACCCTTTTAGGAAGGGAATCGCAGATAGGGTGAGGGAACGAGAAAGTTTCTGGGGAGAGAGGATTGGTCTCGTGGAAACTGACAAGGACAGTAGCTGTGAGAAATTAACGTCGGAGCCACTAATTGCTTCAGAGGTTTTCAGAAATAGAAGAAACTTAAGCTTTGTAATTAATACTAAGATGCCGTCTAGGACCAGAGATAAGGTCCTAAAAACAAGGTAAAGTGACTTGTATTCCAGTGTTTTAGAAAACTTTGTTTGAAGATGATGGCAATAGTATTAGGAAATAAGTTCATTGACAGGGTGGGGAATTTGAGAGGAAAAAGGGGAGGAGTAGCTGAACTAAACGAGTAGAACTGAGGACTTGATCAGAAAATAGTCACGAAGAGGATAGGCTTTCCCTGCTAAATTGAAAATAAGTTGGAATTCTCATACTTTAAGTTGGGTTTAAGATTCTAAAAAAAGAAGAGGAAAAAAATGAAAAAGAATAGAAGTTTGAATTCTAGTTTCACCGCTTAGCTTGGACAACCTCTGTGTGCAGTTTCCTCATCTGTATAATAGGTATACTGATAGTTCCTACTTTCATAGTTTTTTTTTTTTCTAATGAGTTAATACTTGTAGAGCTTTTAGAACAGTCACTGTCACATAGTAAGCACTGTGTACTGGATTGTTAAATAGAGGACAAAGACTTGAGTTCTTTAATGCGGTGGTTCTCAAACATTATCTTGCATCAGAATCACCTGGAGGGCTTGGTAAAGTATAGATTGTTTGGCCCCACCTGGGGGTTTCTGATTCAGTAGGTCTGAGGTGGGGCCCTAGAATTTGTATTTGTCTCAAGTGATGGTTATGTTGGTCAGGGACCGTACTTTAAGAACCACTTGCTTTAATGAAAACAGTAATAATGTAGCAACTTTAAAATACCTGCTCAAGAGAAGGTAGAGGCAAATTGCAAAAAAAGATTCTGCTATAGAGGAGACCCTTTTCCTTTTTAAAGCCTGTGTTTTTCCAAGTATGGATCATGATTTATTACTGATTTATAAAATTAATGTTATGGGTTACCACCAGCGTTGAAAATAAAATGTAGAACAGAATTGGACTAGCTTTGCACTTGGTAAAGAAAAGTATTATTTTGGGAAATTTTTCTCATGCATGTATATAGTAGGTCACAATGTAAAATGAACTTCTTATAGTCAAAAAAGTTTGAAAAACTGTTTTCAGCCATTCAGTGCAACAGAAGCAACCCCTCCGGTATATAGGGGTTGAGTTTATTGTTTATTTATTTTTCTTCTTTATATGGTGATACATTCCGTTAAATTTCTTCAATTTCTGATTTGTCTTCCCCTGTGTTTGTCTCATCAAGTATTGTTATGCATCTGACACTGTGGAACTTTTTTGGATATTGAGAATCTTTGGCATGGAGACGTATGGGAATTTGAGACAGAGAAATTGAGTGGTGTTTTTCAGATGTGATCTACTTTTGTTTCACTTGTGTTGTCTTGTTCACTTTTCTTTCTTTTTTTCTTGACCAGTGTAAAAAAACCTAAGTATATGCAGATATGTTGACAGTAAACAGCTAACACTGCAACAGACTGGCTTGAAAACATTTGATGTATAGAAAATGAGCAAAAACAAAATAAGAAACTTTTTGAAAAAGAAAAGTGAAAAGGTGTTTCTTTTTTAGACAGTAAAAGTATTTCTTGGTCTTATATTAATACAAAACATAAAGACATTTTTAAGGGAACTGGATCTATAATTTCTAGGTAGAGAAAAGAAATAGTGGTAACACCTGACAACAAAATGCACCTGGGATAAGGCTTAACTACAAAGTAAATCATTTATTAAGCAGGAGCTTTTGTTTTGATGATTTTCTCCCTTGAGAATGAACTGGACGTGGTATATGTGGTAAATTGTTGTTTGAGGAACATAAATGTAATCTATAATACTTATTTAAAGCTGCATTAAGAGTGTGTGTGTGTGTGTGTGTATGTTTTGTGCTGCTCTTGGTTTGATTTTTCTTCTATTGAAAGCTAGATGGTTTGGGACGAATCGATTTAGATCTGTTTATGGATATAAGAACAGAGAAAGCAGTATTGAAAACTGAGAGATCCTTGCTCTCTTTAAAATCTTTAATCCAGGGGATTATGTAACCTTTTCATTAATGTTTTATGAAATTGTGAAGAAACTGTTGGTGTAGCTTTGCACCAGGATTTTTGGATTATTTTTTCTCTGTCAAAAATGATTTTTACTTTTATTTCAGATTTTTATATTTCTTTTAAATTTTTGTTTGGAAAACTGCAAAACATATAATCATTGCATATTTGGGTTCAAAAGCAGAAGCAGTCTTTTCATAAAGTGAATTTACTAATTTTTTCTGGTATAAAAAAGTTTCAAGGATGAAAGCTTTTTGATTCCTTGTTTTTTCTTTTGTTCGTTTTGTTTTGTTTTTTTATTTTCTTTTATTATTATTATTATTTTTTTTTTGAGACAAAGTCTCACTCTGTTGCCCTGGCTCGAGTGAGTGCTATGGCGTTAGCCTAGCTCACAGCAACCTCAAACTGCTGGGCTCAAGCGATCCCTACTGCCTCAGCCTCCCGATTAGCTGGGACTACAGGCATGCGCCACCATACCGGCTAATTTTTTCTATGTATTTTTAGTTGTCCAGATAATTTCTTTCTACTTTTTTAGTAGAGACGGGATCTTGCTCTTGCTCAGGCTGGTCTCGAACTCCTGAGCTCAAATAATCTGCCCGCCTCGGCCTCCCAGAGTGCTAGGATTACAGGCATGAGCTACCGCGCCCCCGGCCTTATTTTATTTTTTTTAAGAGACAGGGTCTCTGTTGCCCAGGCTGCAGTGCAGTGGCATGATAATAGCTTACTACCTTCCCACCTTAGCCTTCCCAGTAGCTAGGACTACAGGCACAGACTACCACACCCAGCTAATTTTTAAATTTTTTTGTAGAGACAAGGTCTCACTATATTGTCCAGATTGGTCTCCAACTTCTGGCCTCAAGTGATCCTCCCACCTTGGCCTCCCAAAGTGCTGGGACAGTGGTGGTTCTTTAAGTCATTATACATTCATGAAGATCATTCAATTTGACACAAAATGAAGGAAGAATATAAAATCTTAATTGAGTGTGGGAAAAATATAAAAGTTCATTCTTCATAGCTGTGAACATTGAGCAGTTTGATTACTTACTTTTAATAAATGGGCTTTATTCAGTTGATTTATTAATCATACTTATCTATGAATAGCTTCGATTGCCCAGATCATTTTACAGTGGGATTTGTTAATCTGTAGTTGAATAAATGGTGGTTTTTAAATACTAAAGAAACTGAGTTCTGTGCTAGTGAGACTCAATTTTACATATCAAAGTTTATTCAGGTAAGTGATTTTAAAAAGTGGAAGTTCAATTAACAGTAGTTAATTAAGTTTATTTTCTATTTCAGGGAAGTCTTCTTTTATAATAGCTTCTGATCTGCTTTTTCTGCTTCTTGCTCTCCAACTACCCATACAATAAATCCTAATGGAAATGTTAGGTAAAAGTACAACATTTCTGTATCTGGTTTTTAGTTTTCTTTAAGAATTCCTTTATCAGAAAAGGTCCCTTGGTAAACTTTAAGCACCTTTAAGAAAAGTACTTTAAAATACAATAGAGTACTTGAAAAGCTACATTTTATTTTGAACTTGCCAAAACACATTTACTATGTTTAATAGGTTTTGATTTCTGCAGAATAGATCTTGAATTCTGCTAATTTCTTTCTTTCCCTCCCTCCCTTTCCTTCCTTCCTTCCTTCCCTCTTTCTCCTCCTCCCTCCTCTCTCCTCTCCTATTGCCCCCACCTTCCCTGCCCTTGGAGTGCAGTGGTGCCATCATAGCTCACTGCAACCTTGAACTCCTAGGCTCAAGCAATCCTTCCTTCTCAGCTTCTGAAAGCACTGGGATTACAGACATGAGCCACTGCACCCAGGCCAGAATTCTGCCAATTTATGAATTCAGACTTATGTTTCCTTGATAGGGCTAGGGAGAAATGAAACAAGGTACTTATTAAATTAAAAAAATTTTTTCTTCCTATCTTATTTTTTAGTCTTTTTTTTTCTTTTTGGTGGGATATTATTTTTTAATCTTGACATTGTGGTAATTCCTCTAGTTGCAAAGAAAATTTGTTTTAGTAATGTAACAGGTGGAAAAAGTATATAAGACTTTATACTGACTGTTCAGATATGAGGCACAGGTAATGATGAATAGGCTATCATTAAATACTAGGTACAATATTGCCGTATATTTTGAAGAATATAAAATATGCACTTGGAAATCTTGAGGCAAAAGAAGGATAACAACTAAGGGAGAATGAGGAGATTACCAACATGTGCTTAAGTAGGAGACTGGAGAATCTGTAGGGAGTATGTCTAGAGGAGTGAGTGGTTCTTGGCGGTTTTCCTGGAGTGACATATGTAAAGGGGGATGATTCTATTTGCAACATTCTCTCATGGAGGAAGACTTCTTTTTCTGCAATTCCTGCTGCTTGTTTTAACTCTTCCTTTGTTTTCTTCCACTCAAGAAAGCTTGTCAGAATACAAGTAAATAAACTGAAAATTGCTAGTCCTAGAGGATGAGAGCCTGGGAAAGACCATGTGGATTTAGAAGAAGGCTTGACACTTACTTTTGGAAATAGGTCCTTAGCAACCTTAACCAGGCCAACCCTTCCCACTTGTCCTCTCCAGTAGAGTATGGGATTAGGAGACCCCCTAGTCATTTTAACCACGGGGCTGCTATAATAGTAATTAATGTTCAGTAACTTCCCCTTCTACCCATCAAAACCCTTATTTCTCCCCACTTGTTTGCTGATACCTTACATTGTTTTAACCAGGATCAAAGTCTTGAATTCTGATTAGATAGCAAAATCTTAATTATGGTAACTTGGTTATATATAATTAATTCTGAAAATGATTATCATCAGATTTTTCCAGTTCTGTTAGGGAAGAAGAGGGAAAAGCTATAGAACACTGCTTGTCTCTGAATAAAGGTAGAGTTGGGAAAGCCAGGAACACAGAAATTGGCTAAATCCATAACTTTTTTTTTTTTTTTTTTTTTTTGAGACAGAGTCTTGCTCTGTTGCGCGGGCTAGAGTGCCATGGTGTCAGCCTAGCTCACAGCAACCTCAAACTCCTGGGCTCAGGCAATCCTTCTGCCTCAGCCTCCCGAGTAGCTGAGACTACAGACATGTACCACCATTCCCGGCTAATTTTTTCTATGTATTTTTTTTAGTTGTCCAGCTGATTTCTTTCTATTTTTATTAGAGACGGGGTCTCACTCTTGCTCAGGCTGGTCTCGAACTCCTGAGCTCAAAGGATCCTCCCGCCTTGGCCTGCCAGAGTGCTAGGATTACAGGTGTGAGCTGCCGCGCCCGGTCTTTTTTTTTTTTTTTTTTTTGTATTTTTGAGATGGGATCTCTCTATGTTGCCTAGGCTGGCCTCATACTCTTGAGCTCAAGAGATCCTCCTGCCTCAGCCTCCTGAGTAGCTGGGACTACAAGTACTTGCCACAGGGCCTGGCTTAAATTCATAACTTTAAGATTGATTGGCCTTGGAAAAGTACAAGTTGGTTGCTTTCATCCTGGTCAGCTGTACATATGTACATCTCAGGTACATTTCAGTTGTATCATATGAATAATTTATGAAGGTTTATATATTATACTTAATTTCTTCCTCTTTTTTGTTAGAAAGATACATGCTCTGTTGCCCATGCTAGAGTGTGGTGGCATCACCATAGCTCTCTCCTGGGCTCAAGTGATCCTCCTGCCTCAGCCTCCCGAGTAGCTGGGACTACAGGCATAGGCCACCATGTCTGGCTAATTTTTCTAATTTTTGTAGAGATAGGGTCTCACTGTATTGCTCAGGCTGGTCTAGAACTCCTGGCCTCAAGTGATCTTCTGGTCTCAGCCTCCCAAAGTGCTGAGATTGCAGGTGTGAACCACTGTGCCAGCTTAATTTCTTTTAATATAATCAACTTGTTGTCCAGCCTAAGCAAGAACAAGACCCTGTCTCTACTAAAAATAGAAAGAAATTATTTGGACAGCTAAAAATCTATATAGAAAAAAATTAGCCGGGCATGGTGGCGCATGTCTATAGTCCCAGCTACTCAGGAGGCTGAGGCAGTAGGATTGCCTGAGCCCAGGAGTTTGAGGTTGCTGTGAGCTAGGCTGATGCCATTGCACTCACTCTAGCCAGGGCAACAGAGTGAAACTTTGTCTCAAAAAAAAAAAAAAAAAGAAATAAAAATGGTTACTCATGAAAAATTTATACTATAAAAATAATTTTTTCCCTAAATTATCTCACATAATAGATAATTAGAAAAGTTCAACCCAAGTAAGCATTTTATTAAAATTCTAACCTT